>BSBM01003567.1:0-27439 GCA_027924585.1 Larix kaempferi
AAAAGCGAGCCTTTCTCGTTGAGACACGCCTTGTCGTACAAGTACGGATCCGTAAAATGAAAGTCGCGATGCTCTTGGCGATCGTAGAATTCGACGGTGACGGTGTGATGCATGTCCTGCTTGACAGTCCAGACAAACCCTGTCAGGTTGAGGCACAGATATCTTCGATTGCCCTTCCACGGCGTGCTTCCTGATTGCAGAGGAGGATGGATTTCTGGTTGCCAGATGTTGTGTCCAGCATGTCGCTTGGGCCGTGGACCAGAGATCACAGGAGCAGCACGTTTGCCAAAGTCGTTGCGCTGTTCAACGTACCCAGCACCATCGTCGTCCTCGATGAACCCATCGTCGCCGTGTTCAGACATAGCGTCTGGACCGAGAAGATCGTCGAGGTACTCGTCTTCTGCTGTACGCTTGTACCCGAGATTGGATTGCTCTGTGCCATTCTTCGCGGGCCTCCTGGCCAAGTTTGGAACCTCTCTTGACGGCATCTCGTCGAGCGGTGATGGTTGAGCAGGTCCTCGGAGAAGGCCAAGATGCTCTGCCGGGACAAAGTCTGTATGTACGAACAACTCGCCGTTCGTGTTTGTATAAGAAAGAACATTGTCTGAAGGATGCCATTGCAGGTCCAGAATGACATCTTTCATGTCGCGGATGGTCTTGAGTACTTTCTGTGTCCTCGTCTCCCACAGTATCAGACTTCGATCGAGAGACGAGCTTGCCAAGAGGGCTCCGTTTGAAGACCACGCGAGTGCGGTGATATCACCTTCGTGTCCGCGTGCGAAGAGCGTCTGCTTCTGCCACTCCTTTCGTGCGACTATCTGGATTTCTGCAAGACATCAGCCATCCGTCATCGTGAAAAGACACCAAACATGTACACTACCTTTGCTTTGATTTGGCACAGCAAATGCTCGACCATCTGGGTGCCAGGCAACACGAGTACTTGCGTCCGACGAAGAATCCGTCATGCTGATGATTCCGTCAATCCGCTTGACAAGTTGTGGCTGTGCAGAGCTGAGAGAATATATGTAGATCATCCCATCTGTACATGAGACCGCTACGCTTGATCCACTATCGTCGAAAGCGACATGTTTGGCCGGTCGGCTCTGTTCTCGCAGATACATCACATTCGTCATGTCACCTGTGTTGACGATCTTGACTTCCAGTTCGTCACTGGCGACTGCAAGCCATTTGCTGTCAGGCGATAGTGCGAGATCACGGACCGGCGCCGAGCATCGCGTCAGGATCTCCTCCATCCTGTTGGTGACAAGCGAGTACTTCGTGACCTCGCCCTCCTCTGATGCAAATGGACAACGAAGTCATTGGCAGCGACGACAGCAGTATGGCTGTCTGTAGTGACATCGATGATCCGGGGCTCATCGTCCGACCCATGCTCAAAGACTCGTAGCGCAGGATTGATGCCGGCCGTGATAAGCTTCCTGCCATTAGGGGTATATGCAAAAAATGTCGAACCCGGTGCATCTAGGGCATCTCAGTTTCTGTGATCAAATGTGAGGTTGCATATAACGACTTACGAGCAGGTCGACCGCGTATTGCTGTGCCTGACATATTCGTTGATCACGATGGTGGTATCGGCGAGAGGCTCATTCGGATTCTTACATTATTGGAGTGCAATGCCTTGTTGAATCTCTCCGGGTGACGCGTTCCGACGCGTCGCGCTCGTGAAGAACAGACGCACAGGCCATTCGTACTTGATACCCCACAGTAGATGCAATTGGTCTCTGGCACCGACGTCAAGTAAACCTGGGCAATTCAGATGACAACTTGGGACAGTTCTGATTCGATAATATTGTACGGCCGTCACAGTCAAAGTACACGGCATTCTACAGGTGCTTGGATCTCGGACTGCGAGGCAACATAGAGAGTACACTTGACTTACCGCGCTTGTGCTGTCAAACACTTATCCACCCAGGTAGCTTGAAGGAACAGGATCGTGAAGACATCATACTCGAGATCCGTAGTAGTCTACGTCAGCTAATTCATGCCCGAAACTTTGTGTGTGGTGGTGGTAGCAAGTCGCGACACTGTTTTCACTATACACGGTGTTCAAAAAGAGCTGCTCATCTAGGCTGCGTGCAATTAAACCCTGGGGCGGTCTTTCGCGGCACAAACGAGAAGTCAACATTGGCAGTAGACGCTGTAAACCGGACAGTTGTGTGTGGATGGGCCCTCTGACGATGGACAAATGTGAGCCTGTCATCATCTAAGGTCATCTCAAGAGTGAGGCGGCATGAGCAGTGTAACTTAAGCCAAAGCATTTACCTACCTACCTAGGCAGGTACCTAGGAACCAAGGATGCCCAGCATTCGAAACTACATTCTTGCTTTCTCTACGGTGTCGCATGTTACCACATACGAGCTATCAAGGACTTACACAGGCGGCCGTCACCTGCAGTCTTGGATATTGAATGCTGACCAGTTTACCATCCAACATCACCTGCAAGCGCATTCGTATAGTGTACAAGTAAAGTGTTGCACCTTCCGCGCAGTTGTACAAGCCCGCACTAGAGGCGGCGGATACATGGACAACACGATATGTGTCCTTGGCGTCTTGCACAAAGCCCGGCATCATTTATCATTCCTCGATGCACGAAACGCGATAGTGGAGTGTAATCTGTACGCTCATGAGTGATGGTCACGCTAGCCTTGTGCCAGCGATCTCGGCTTCTCGAAAAAAGTCCTGCACAAGTCAAGTTTCCGTGAAATCTTCGTCCGATATCGCCCGGATTAGCAGCGCCAGGAGTCCCGCCGAGAGACACCGTGACCAGCCCGACTGCACCGGCGCTTGCGGCAAGATTTTACCAGTGAGTGCGCGGTCTGGGCGCTCGGCTACTGTGCCAGCAGAGAGGGCCACTTGCCGCTTTCTGCATCCAGCTTACCTGCCATATCGTGAGGCTCAGAGCCAGCAGGTGACTGCTCCAGTCACCGTTTGCAGTATCTAGTCGATCGCGTTCATACATATCATATCGTCTAAGTGCCTGTACACGAGCGCAGACTGACTGTTCCATTGATCAGCGCGACTCCACGGGCAAGGCAGCTGTGGACTGTTTGTCCTTACCTATGGAGCCGACGCGACCAGTGAACGAGCTAAAGCTCAGCGCGCACCTCGCCGACGGAGAACTTGAAAGGAACGGCAATCTCGCAACAGCATGTGGCCGCATGCGGGCTGAGATCATCGTGGCTAGAGCATTCGAGCGTGGGTCAAGGCAGATGCAAAGTAGCCTATCAGAGGCGCCGCGATCTCAGCAGCACAAGACAAAAGCTCTTGTCGTTCCACACAGCTACAGCTTCCAAGTGCCGATAGCGTCATTCGAGCTGCGAGCTAAAGTGCTTACCCAGCTGGGGAAATGCCCTACGCAAGGGTCCCAGATGCATCTAAAGGACCCTCTAGCGGATGCCTGACCAACGGTAGCATGGAAAATTTTCCACCTCTGCAGCGCTGAATGCCACTGTCGTCGTGGTCGCGTCCGGACCGGGTCTATCGTATTCGAGAATCTGCCACGGTCCCGGGTGCCAAGGGACTCTGTTGTGGTTCCGAAGCTGCCTAATTATGCTGGCGCGGTCGTCGTCTCGAAACAAGGCTACTTGTTGGACTGTCACGAGCAAGATTGGCTCAGGGCATTGCTTAGGGTGGTGAGGACCAGATCCGCCAATGGGATATTGCGGTAAAGGTCAGCATGTGGATCACACGGAAGTTTGGACATTGGCTTGCGAACGAGGATGTAACATTGTACACTGAGACGCGCTTGAAAGGTTTCGTGACCTACAACAGCCATATCTGTCTCGAAACATCTGGTCGACCAAGTGTCCCATGCATGGTAATGTTGAATGTCATAGGCGCTTGATGCAAGTTGCAGTGTCGGAGATGCGACTTCACGTCTAAAGACTAGTAGCATTCAACAGATATCGATATTGCGGACGTAGTCTGCCACATGGGTTGTCTTCACTAACGGCGTTCTTATTCTATGAACAGTGCGCTTGTCGCCTCGCCATCATCATGTCGAGTCAGACAAATCGCCACGTCGAGCGCGATGAAGTGTTCTGATAACTCAGCATGTAGTGTTCGGACAGGTATACGTTGACTGGCAAGGGTGGACGAGCCTCCCCACGTCCCGAGAGGCGCTTACGACGGGCGGACATGGATTCGACGAACTGCTCCAGCGGGCTGCAGTATTGCCCACAGACACCAGCGACAACGGGCAAAATGGCACGGACGGAGAAGGAGGGGCATCCGGGTGAAGGTGGAGCAAGACATGATGATAGACATGACTGATTTTTCTCCCCTGCGAGATGGATGCAGCGCTAATGCTGCCACGCGGTGTGCTGATATCTGCTGGCTTCAAGAGCGAAAAGTAGAAGAAGCTCGTTCTGGTCCACGTCAACGAGAGTCTTGCGACGCCCTCCTTCTCATCATCGCCTCTCCTGCCGTTGCCATTCCCTCGCGACACTGCTCACTATCGGCTGTCGGTACCCGCGCACAGCCACGCTGTCTCGTTTCTGCTCGCCATCCAGTAAGTGCAACATGTCTCTTGTCGTCGCCCCATCATTCAATGCCTTCCTCGTGCGAGGATCCGGATGCCAGGCAAGGGCAGGACAACCGCGGCCGGGCCACGTGCAGTGCGCACCCAACCTCTGCAGGCCGAGCGCCCGGGTCTCAACCCCACGAAAGTCCGCCCGCCACCTGCGCGCGGCAGCGATCGATAACGGCGGGCTGCTTTTTCTTCCTGGCCCCTCCACGACTCGCACTCTGTTGCAGCGCACAGACGACTGGGCGGCCAATTGCGAACCGGCTAAAGTCGTCGACATCATATTGCACTACTCCTCACCGGCCGATCGCCCTGGCTCGCTTGCTTGCTGGCTGCGCAGCCTGTGGGACTGTACCGATCGCCGAGTGCTTGGCCTGAGAACCTTCTACTGCCCGCAGCCCATCGCCTGTGTCTAGAGTGTGCCGTGCATCGCCCGGTGCTCCATTGGAAACCAGTCTTTCCTGCTCGTTCTTCTTGCCCAGTCGAGATCTTCGACCTTCCTTCTGCTCTTGCCACACCACTTGCACTGCCATTAACAACCTCCGCCAGTACAGTCACTGACCTTGTCGCTCCCAGCTCACCAGTCTGGTCTCTGTACATATACCGGCCAGGACAATAGAGGTCCCCACCAGGCATCTCTCGCTCTCGTCCACTTCTCGCCCACTCAAACAGCCGGCTACAAGCCGATAGGATGGGTCGCGTCTCCTTCGCCGACGATGTAAAAGCTTCCTCCGTTGAAGAAATCGAAGAGCCCACAAACATCTATGAGTATCAAAACACTCCAGAGAACAAATCATGGGCAGGCGCGTTGCCCGTGAAGCAGGGTCTCTACGACCCTGAGCTCGAGAAGGATGCTTGTGGTGTAGGTTTCGCCGCCCACATCAAGGGCAAGGCGAGCCACAAGATTGTCACCGATGGTACGTCGTCATGTAGTCCCGTGCGAACAGCGCGAATTATAGCAGATGCTGACAACCTTTCCAGCACGAAGCCTGCTATGCAACATGACCCATCGTGGTGCCACCGGTTCCGATGCTCGGGACGGTGACGGCGCCGGTGTCATGACCTCGTTCCCTCACAAGTTCTTTCTGAAGAACTTCGAGCGCGAGCAGGGCATTACGCTGCCAGCGGCTGGAAAGTATGCTGCTGGTAACATCTTCTTCAAGCCCGAGCAGGAAGTCTTGAAAGAGACTATCCAAAAGTTCGAGAACATTGCAGAGAGTCTCGACCTCCGGGTGCTCGGCTGGCGTGAGGTTCCCAAGGACAGCTCGCTGTTGGGTCCTGCCGCCAAGTCGCGAGAGCCGATCATTTTGCAGCCCTTCGTCGTCCTGGCATCAGTGTACGGCGAGGGCAAAGAGCCCAGCGCGGACTTTGAGGAGAAGTATGATGAGCAGAGGTTTGAGCGCCAGCTCTACGTTCTGCGCAAGCGGGCGACTCACGTAATTGGTCTCCACAACTGGTTCTATATCTGCTCATTGAGCAACAAGAACATCGTGTACAAGGGACAGCTCTCCCCGGTACAGGTGTACGAGTACTACCACGATCTGTTGAACGTTGACTACGAGGGTCACTTCGCGCTTGTCCACTCCCGATTCTCGACAAACACTTTCCCGTCTTGGGACCGAGCCCAACCGCTCCGATGGGCCGCACACAACGGAGAAATCAACACTCTCCGAGGAAACAAGAACTGGATGCGCGCAAGAGAGGGTCTACTGCAGTCTTCGGTCTTTGGTGAAGAGCTGGAACAACTTTATCCTATCATTGAGGAGGGTGGTTCAGACTCTGCTGCAGTTGACAACGTTCTGGAGCTCCTCACGATCAACGGCGTCCTTTCGCTGCCAGAGGCCGTCATGCTTATGGTACCTGAGGCTTGGGAGGGCAATGATAGCATTGATCCTGCTAAGCAAGCCTTCTACGAGTGGGCAGCGTGCATGATGGAGCCTTGGGACGGTCCGTCTTTGTTCACTTTCGCTGATGGTAGATACTGCGGTGCGAACCTGGACCGCAACGGTCTTCGGCCGTGTAGATACTACGTGCTCGAGGATGACCGCATCATTTGCGCCTCTGAGGTCGGTACCATGGCAATCGATCCCGCGACTGTGGTGCAGAAGGGACGTCTGCAGCCCGGTCGTATGCTTCTCGTCGACACTGTCGCCGGCAGAATCATTGACGACACCGAGCTCAAGAAGACCGTGTCAAGCCGACACGACTTCCGCTCTTGGCTCGACGCCAAGCTGCTTGTCATGCCCAAGATTCACGAGAAGCTCCTGGCAAGCAGCACCGATATCTCTCACAAGCTTACCGACGACACCGTTCAGAACGATCCTCGCCTGAAGGCCTTCGGATACTCGCTTGAGCAGGTGACTCTGCTCTTGGCGCCCATGGCCGCAGACTCGAAAGAGGCTCTCGGTTCCATGGGTAACGATGGACCGCTGGCATGTTTGGCTCAGCAGCCGCGATTGCTGTTCGAGTACTTCCGCCAGCTGTTCGCTCAGGTCACCAACCCGCCTATCGACCCGATTCGTGAGTCGGTGGTCATGTCTCTTGGCTCCTATGTGGGACCTCAAGGCAACCTTCTCGAGATGAACAAGGAGCAATGCCACAGGCTCTACCTTCCTTCGCCTATGCTTTCCATCGAGGAATTCAATGCTCTGGCCAACGTCACGAAGCTATACTCCGACTGGACCGTCGCAACCATCGACATCACGTTCCCGAAGTCCGAAGGCATCCAAGGCTACTTCGATGCCCTCGATCGCATCAACGACGATGCGACCGCGGCCATCGAACGTGGAGACAATATTCTCATCCTTTCTGACCGCAACACCTCAGCGGAGCGTGTGCCTATATCGTCATGCCTCGCCACTGGTATGGTCCACCACCACTTGATTCGCAACAGATGGCGTGCACAGGCCGCTTTGGTCGTCGAGACCGCTGAGGCTCGTGAGGTTCACCACATGTGTGTGCTGATCGGCTACGGTGCGGACGCTATTTGCCCGTACCTTGCAATTGAGTGTATCCTCAAGCTCAGCCGTGAGAACTTGATCCGCAAGAAGCTGACTGCGGACGAGCTGATCGGCAACTACAAGCACTCTTGCGACGGAGGTATTCTCAAGGTGATGAGCAAGATGGGTATCTCGACTCTGCAATCCTACAAGGGTGCTCAGATCTTCGAGGCCCTCGGTATCGATGATGATGTCGTCGACCGCTGCTTCACTGGTACCGCTACTCGCATTCGTGGTATGACCTTCGAGCTCATCGCCCAGGACGCCTTTGCTCTGCACGAGCGAGGTTACCCGACACGCGGCATCCGACAAATCCCCGGTCTCACTGAGACTGGTGAGTACCACTGGCGTGATGGTGGCGAGCCTCACATCAACGACCCGGTGTCTATGGCCAACATTCAAGATGCTGTGCGCATGAAGAATGACAAGTCGTACGAGGCGTACTCGCGATCCGAGTACGAGCAGATCAAGAACTGCACTCTTCGTGGTCTGCTCGACTTCGACTACGATGCTGGTAACTCCATTCCCATCGAGCAGGTCGAGCCGTGGACCGAGATCGTGCGCCGTTTCGTCACCGGTGCCATGTCTTACGGTTCCATCTCCATGGAGGCGCACTCCACCTTGGCTGTTGCCATGAACAGACTGGGTGGCAAGTCCAACACTGGAGAAGGCGGTGAAGACCCAGAGCGAAGCTTGCCCCTTGAGAACGGCGACACCATGCGATCTGCCATCAAGCAAATTGCCTCTGGTCGCTTCGGTGTCACAAGCAACTATCTTGCCGACTCTGATGAACTCCAGATCAAGATGGCCCAGGGAGCCAAGCCCGGTGAAGGTGGAGAGCTTCCAGGCCACAAAGTGTCTGGTCCGATCGCCCGCACCCGTCACTCGACTCCTGGTGTCGGTCTCATTTCGCCGCCTCCTCACCACGACATCTACTCGATCGAAGACTTGAAGCAGCTCATTTACGATCTGAAGTGCTCCAACCCGCGTGCTCGTATCTCTGTCAAGCTTGTCTCCGAGACTGGTGTCGGTATTGTTGCCTCAGGCGTCGCAAAGGCTCGTGCTGACCACATCCTGATTTCCGGCCACGACGGCGGAACCGGTGCTTCTCGATGGACCGGTATCAAGTACGCCGGTCTGCCTTGGGAGCTGGGTCTTGCTGAGACTCACCAGACCCTGGTCCTCAACGACCTTCGTGGCCGTGTCGTCGTCCAGACTGATGGTCAAATCCGAACCGGCCGGGACGTGGCTATCGCCTGTTTGCTCGGTGCCGAAGAGTTTGGCTTTGCCACAGCACCTCTGATCGCCATGGGATGTGTCTTCATGAGAAAATGCCACCTTAACAGCTGCCCTGTGGGCATCGCTACGCAAGATCCCGAGCTCAGAAAGAAGTTTAAGGGTGCTCCAGAGCACGTTATCAACTTTTTCTACTACATTTCGAATGAACTCCGGGCAGTGATGGCCAAACTAGGCTTCCGCACTGTCAACGAGATGGTTGGCCACACCGAGCTGCTGAAGGTCCGTGAGGATCTGAGAAACGCCAAAACGGAGAATATTGACCTCTCCCTCATCCTCACCCCTGCCCACACCCTCAGATCTGGTGTCGCGACCTACAACGTTCGCAAGCAGGACCACAAGCTCCACACCCGATTGGACAACAAGCTTATCGCCGAGTCGGAGCTCGCTCTTGAGAAGGGCTTGCCTTGCCGCATTGAGTGCGACGTCGTCAACACTGACCGTGCTCTTGGTGCGACTCTATCGTACCAGATCAGCAAGCGCTACGGCGAGAAGGGTCTTCCTCAGGACACCATCCACGTCAACATTCGTGGATCTGCTGGTCAATCTTTCGGTGCTTACTTGGCGCCTGGTGTCACTCTCGAGCTTGAGGGCGATTGCAATGACTACGTCGGAAAGGGTCTGTCCGGTGGTCGTTTGATCGTCTATCCACCCCGATCTGCGGTCTACAAGGCGGAGGAGAACATCATCATTGGAAACACCTGTCTCTACGGTGGTACTGCTGGTACATGCTACTTCCGTGGTGTCGCCGCCGAGCGTTTCGCCGTCAGGAACTCCGGTGTCACCGCTGTCGTCGAGGGTCTCGGTGACCACGGTTGCGAGTACATGACTGGCGGTCGTGTTGTCGTGCTCGGCAGCACCGGACGTAACTTCGCCGCCGGTATGTCTGGTGGTATTGCGTACGTGTTGGACCTCCAGCAGGACTTCGAGGGCAAGGTCAACCAGGAGATGGTTGAGCTGTCGTCCCTCGAGGATCCCCACGAGATTGCGTTCCTCCGCGGTCTCATCGAAGACCATCACCACTACACAGGATCCGAGCTTGCAGCTCGCATCTTGCTCGACTTCAACCGTGCCCTGCCGCGCTTCGTCAAGGTCCTGCCGACCGACTACAAGCGTGTCATGGCTGAGGAGGCCAAGAAGGCCGAGGAGGCCAAGAAGGCTCAGTACCCTCTTCCCATGCTTCCGGGCAATGCTGTCCGCAACCTCCACGAGGAGTCTCGCGAGAAGCAGCAGGACAAGGAGGCCCAGCACGCCAAGAAGGCCGGTCTGATGGACATTGAGGAGAGCATCCAGGATGGCCAGGCGGAGAAGAAGCGCTCCGCTCTGGTCCTCGACAAGACCAAGGGTTTCATGAAGTACCAGCGCCGTGCCGAGAAGTACCGACCGGCCAAGACCAGGACTCGTGACTGGGCTGAGCTGAGCTCGCGCCTCAACGAGGACGAGCTTAAGTACCAGACCGCTCGATGCATGGACTGCGGTGTACCGTTCTGTCAGTCTGACACTGGTTGCCCGATCAGCAACATCATTCCGAAGTGGAACAGCTTGGTGTTCTCCTCGCAATGGCAGGACGCATTGAACCGGTTGTTGATGACCAACAACTTCCCGGAGTTCACTGGACGAGTCTGCCCGGCGCCCTGTGAGGGTGCTTGTGTCCTTGGTATTAACGAGGACCCGGTCGGCATCAAGTCCATCGAGTGTGCGATCATTGACCGCGGTTTCGAGATGGGCTGGATGGTCCCAACGCCGCCGACTTTCCGAACAGGAAAGAAGGTCGCGATTATCGGTTCTGGACCAGCCGGTCTTGCCTGCGCGGATCAGCTCAACAAGGCCGGCCACGAGGTCACCGTCTACGAGCGCTCCGACCGCCCCGGTGGTCTGCTCATGTACGGTATTCCGAACATGAAGCTGGACAAGAACGTTGTCAAGCGTCGTACCGACTTCATGGCCGCCGAGGGCATCAACTTCGTCACTGGCGTCTTCGTCGGCGAAGGTGACATCACCCTCGACTCGCTTCGCAAGTCCAACGACGCCGTGGTCCTCGCTACTGGTTCCACCATCGCCCGTGACTTGAAGATCCCCAACCGCAACCTGAACGGCATCCACTTTGCCATGGAGTTCCTGCACAAGAACACCAAGTCCCTCCTGGACTCTGAGCTTGCTGACAATGCTTACATCTCTGCCAAGGGCAAGAACGTCGTCGTCATCGGAGGCGGTGACACTGGTAACGATTGCATTGGTACCTCCGTTCGTCACGGCGCCAAGTCGGTTGTCAACTTTGAGCTGCTGCCACAGCCGCCGGCTCAGCGTGCTCCGGACAACCCGTGGCCTCAGTGGCCCCGCATCTACCGTATTGACTACGGTCACACTGAGGTCAAGACTCACATGGGCAAGGACCCGCGTGAGTACTGCATCATGTCGAAGGAGTTCGTCGATGATGGAGAGGGTAACGTCAAGGGTATCAACATCAAGCGTCTGGAGTGGACCAAGAACTCCAAGGGCGGCTGGGACATGAAGGAGATCGAGGGCAGCGAGGAGTTCTTCCCCGCTGAGCTCGTCATGATCTCCATGGGTTTCCTTTCCCCTGAGGAGAAAGTCACTGAGGGCGTCATCGAACTCGATGGCCGCAAGAACTTCAAGACCCCGGCCGGCAAGTACAGCACCAACGTTGAGGGTGTCTTTGCTGCCGGTGATTGCCGACGTGGTCAATCTCTGATCGTCTGGGGTATCAACGAGGGTCGCCAGGCAGCTCGCGAAATCGACACCTACCTGACTGGACACGGCTCTCAGCTGCCCGTGACTGGTGGAATCGTCAAGCGTCAACCATACGAGCTTCTCGGCAAGACTGCTGACCCGATCATCGCCACCGCTTGATCGAACATGGCATCAGAACCAACTTTCCGATGTCAAAGTATGTTTCAGCATGACAGCTTGTTCGAGGATACCCATTTGAGAAGCGTTCACAAGTCGCATAGAGGCACGCATGGCATGTACGGGAGATGAAATTGTGCAGAATGTTACCTGTCTTTTAACGAAGCGCCTGTATGACGATCCGCGGCATGATTACAGACGAATGGCGCGATCGAAAAAAAGGATGTTTTGGGAATTTTAGTTGATTGAATTTTATGTTAGCAATGTTATTGTTTGTTCCTGCACCCTTGGTCTGTGAAGTCTCGATACATGATGTCAGAAGAAGCGTGATCCCAAAGATGATCGTTTAATCCACATCCAGGTACTTGGAGAGTTCCAAACATTGCATGTTTTCATGGGGAACCATCAGATAGGATCAGCATGTCTCGAAACGAATCTGTTCGCGGCGCAGACAATTGGCACGGATTGCTTTTCAACTCTAAAACACCCAAGCCCCTGCATCGGCGTGCACATCAGACAGATGCTCGGGGAGTGGTACGCATCGCAATTATAATTGATCCCTGAACACTTGAGCCCCTAAATCAACAAGCCGATGTACTGTACACTCCTTATTAGCTAGAAGTGATGGCAAAGGCCAAGAAATAGAAGAGTGCGGCTTATCACAAAGGATACTCAAACTCCTAAAGGCGTTGCGAAAGCACACGAAGACAGATTCACGCTGGAACATGTTGGAAATGTACTCTACTGCTCATCCCGCCGGTAATTCACAAACCCATCACGCTCGAAGCTTGTATCACCAGCCTTTTCTGGGCTATGTGAGATTGTACGGAGAATCGTGCTCTTTCCATAGCTTGTCCATGGCTGAGAGATGAGTTTACCTACTCTAGTCTTTGTTCGCATAGTCCTCTTCTTGAGCGGATTGGTCCTGATAGGACAGACAACGATGTACTATGTACTCCTGAACAGCTGATGAAAATGGAAAATGCTACAAAAGAAAAGAATGCGGCTTATCACAAAGAACACTCCAAGAAGATGCAAGCAAATCCGACTGAGTCATATAAGGCAAACAAGGAACGAAGCAACGCCAAATCTACGCCTAAAGTCAAAGTCCAGCAACAAGCAGCGAAAGACAACAAATTCTGGTACTGTGAAATCTGTGAAGTCAATTGTATTCAAATTGTTTGACCCTCAGATGCTTGCATCAACGTGCAGATCGAGGAAGTCCTTGGGAACAGCGTCTCAAGGATCTCTAAGGGAAACCACCCTCAGATCCTTGCATCAACGTGCATTCCTGAGAAATTTTTGGGAATAGCATCTCAATGATACTTGATCAGATTTACCCTAAAGCCCTTGTATAAGCAATTGTTATATTCACTTTTTAAGGGACCCCATCCTCACCTGCGCGTTGAACACAAAGACTTGTCCGAACTCATTGTTCAAATGCTCTCAACTCATACTCTAGTCCATCAACGAATGGATAGTCCTGACTACTGCAATTCCAGATGTGTTGTATGGAATACAATATGGAATACGGGCGACGATTTGCCTGAGACTTACACGTATCTTCATTCCAGGCCCGAACGTCGTTCCATTTCTGTGCGTATTGTATGCATAGTGTTATGACTATCGATTGCAACATGTTTATGCGACTAGCTGGATCCTCGGGCAAGGACAGTCTCGATTGTCCAATCTTTTCCCTTCCTGACTTGTGCCACCTTCCATGCTCCTAACGGCCAGCCTGTTGTGCCAGGAGCATTAGGATCTCGCAACGAGACATTGACCCAACACTCACGCCGACGTCCAGCCTCGCTCTCCTCGATTTTACCTATTGGCTTGCCAATATCTAGTAAAGGCGTGCCCTCGGCCAGCGCTGCTAGCTGCTTGCGGCTGATGATCGTCAAAGGACGAATCCGTGTCCTTCTCGGCACATCGCTGAGCGTTTTGGCGGTCGCACGACTGAGCTCGGAATAGACGATATATGGCGGCATCTCTGCAACCGACAAGCGTGAGAGAACACTGCTTGGGTGCACGTAGACACTTTTCTGCTCTTCTTGTTCTGGCAGGACAGTGCTTTGGTCCAGGTGGAGAGCAGATGGTATGACCGTACGATATGGCACCTCGATCGCGCGGCGACCTTGACGAATGTTTGGCGCAGCAGGCAGGAGGTCAGCACGGATGGCGACTTGATCGACATGTCCACCGGCCACGATCTGGCGTAGTATCGCGATTTGCTTTTTGGAGGGCGCAGGAAGTTCCTTTTGAAAAGCCGCTGCCTTGCCATCGGCTGCATGCATGAGCATGATATTGTGCAGCTGTCGGCGCAATTGCTGCACTTCTGACATTCCTTTCTCACGAAGGAAGTATTCTGTACAGAAATTCTTCACGTCCTTCGACTCACTCTCCGCTTGAGCGTGAGCTGCCACAGCGGTCAATAGCTTGATGATGTCAGATGTATCGTCCCAGGCAGATAACGTGGCGTTCGCGCGACCGTATGCTTGCCTTCGTTGCTCGGCAACTGTGAGAGCGGCCGAATCCTCGAATCTTTTCTGTTGACGTTGCTCATCGTCACTCGACTCATCTCCGTAGGCACCATTCGCTAGCCTATTGCCGAGACGTGGCTCGGGTATGAAAAGGTCGCCGACAGCTAAACCAGCAACCAAAGCAATCGTGAGCGGCAAGACATGGTTTCGTTGACCAAGGAGCAGCATTTTGCCGAATCTTGGGTTCACTGGATACTGCACAAGATCACGGCCAGTTTGCGTAATCTTACCAGATTGCGACTCGATGGCGCCGAGATTCTTCAGCAACCTCTCTGCCTTGATGAGTTGTTCAGTACTAGGCGGTGTTGGGAACGGGAATCCGACAACATTCTCAACGTCCATATCCTTCAGCTGCAAGACGGTGCCTTCGATCGGACTCCTCAGAATTTCAGGAGCAGTATGTTCCTCGAAATACTGCTCATAGATGGCGGAGCTGTAAAGTCTGTAGCAATGGCCTGGCCCCGTACGGCCTGCCCGTCCCATTCTTTGGGAAGCGCTTGCCTTGGAAATCCAATCAATAGTGAACTCTTGTACTCCAGTAGATTCGTCATAGGTCTTTTCTTTGCTTCGTCCGCAGTCAAAGACATATCTGATACCAGGAATGGTCAAAGATGTCTCGGCTACGTTGGTGGCCAGTATAATGACTCTGTGACCATCCATCGCGGGTTCAAACACCATCTTCTGCTGATCTGGCGGTAAGGCAGCATACAAGGGCAAAATTTGTGCTTTCAGTGGCGTTTTCGGTGCCTGCACACCAGGATCCGCTTCGACGGCGAATTCATCGGTGTCCTCGTAATCGTCCAACCCTTCGATGTCAGCATCAGAATCCGAGCCGTCCTCTGCTCCATCCTCCACAAAATCATTCTTTGCAGCTCTACGCTCGCTAGTGGTACGCGGCTGTGAATTCTGAAAGCCGGCTGTCTGATTACGGAATATCTCTTTGAGCTGCTTTGCAGCAGTCTGGATTTCATCCTGGCCGGTCAGGAAGACCAAGATCCCACCGGGAGGCAGCTTTTTGTGACCACGAGAGACCTTCTGTACAGTTTCTGCAACATAGTCCCGCTGGGTGCGGCGAGCAAAGTGTTCGGTCACTTGATATTGTCGACCTTCCGCTTGAATGAGCGGTGGTTTCACACCGCGGAAAAGGCGATCATTCATCAGAAAGTCCGATACTCGGAGAGTTGCACTCATGACGATGAGCTTCAGCGGAGTATATTTCTCCGGTTGCTCGAGTGACAGATCCTGTCGCAATGGTACTATGCGAGAGAGCATGCCGATGAGAATGTCTGTGTTGACACTTCGCTCGTGTGCCTCATCGATGACAAGTACGCTGTACTTGCTAAGGACGAAGTCCTTGCTGATCTCCCGCAGTAAAACTCCGTCTGTCATGAACTTGATCCTGGTGTCACGGCTGACACTGCTGTCGTATCTGACCTGATGTGCTACAGATTTGCCGTACTCACTGCCAAGCTCAAAAGCCACCCGAGCTGCAACAGAGGTCGCCGCCACACGTCTGGGCTGGGTAATACCGATCATACCCTGAGTCGCATACCCGTTCTCCAGGAGAAGCTGAGGGATCTGTGTTGTCTTACCAGAACCTGTTGCACCACACACGATGACGACAGGATTGCCATGGACGGCTTCCATGATCTTCTGCTCATCTTGCACAACTGGAAGCGCTAAGCGCGCTGTCTGGATCGCTTCGGTACGAGCAATGGTGGTCGCTGCGGCTGGGCGTGTGCTCGTCGTGCTCGTCAGAGCATGCGCGATTGCATCGGCTTCTGGGTTCGGTGATGGCGCTCGAGGCTTGAAATTGGCCGATATTGCAGGATCGTTTACGGGAGCAGTCGAAGGCGTGAAATCCAATGCTTCGTTGCGTTGTGAAACTGCCCACGCTTTGAACGCGGACATACGGGTCGCTTTATTCTCAACTTCATCTTCGCCATCATCCTCTTCGTCGTCCTCTTCTGAAGTGTCGTCGTCATCTAGATCTCCGTTCTCGTCCGTATCGTCTTCGTCACTCGCAACATCATCTTCAGGGTCCGCGTCCGCGGAGCCTTGGCTTGCTATACTCTGTTCATAACTTTTCACGGGGCGATTTCTGTCATGGCCGTTCTGCTCCGGCTTGTTTTCTGAGCTGTTGACGACCTGCTCGTTGTTGTCATCTGAGTCAAATCCAGTCCACTCTTCTTCTCCTCCGAGCGCCGCCTCTTCAAGATCTGTTGCGTCGTCCTCTCCACTTTGCGTGTCGTCTGCAGTTTCCGGCCTCGGCGCAATTGCAGCCTTTCGCTTCGCTGAAGGTTTCCGTCGCTTACGACGCGCAATGATCGGCTGGCCACTTTCGTCCACATCTAGTGGCCTCTTGAGCCCAAAGCCAAAAAGTGATGACGATTGAGACGTCGGAGGCTGGACGGTCGTAGGAAGTAGCACATTGTGCGCATGCACGTCGTCATGATCGCTATCATCCTCCGACACGTCAATAGGCGTGCTTGCGCGTTTCTGGTACAAGATAGCGTCTTGATCTCCATTGACATCTATGCCTGCGGCTCGCTCTTTGAGCGCGCGCGCAAATTTCTCGCGTTTCGTCTCAGTACTCTGTCCGAGTCGCTTTGCGCTCTGCAACAGACTGGTGTCCACCTTTTGCGCAGCAAGCTTTTTCAACAGCTCCAGATTCTCCTCCTTCCTCAGCTTGGTCTGGATGTAGTGCTCCAGCCGCTTGCGCTTCTTGCCTGACACCTGCGGCACGTCGCCATCTTGTTCTTTTGCAGACAGCTGCTCTTCCTTTTGACGGGCGATTTTCCGGTGCTTTCTCTCGCGAGCGACAAATTTGGGCGGCATGGCCGAGAATGCTGTTTGCGCGCTCTGCACGTTGCACCTTGCACTATGTCGGCATTTACAGAAATTCTAGCATGGCTTATCGATTAGAGGTCATGTCCGGAGCTTGGCTCGGCCTAGCCTTCCTGGTGGGACCACTGCAGCGTGCGCATGTGTGTTGACCCCGAATCTGCTTGTCAGACTTCGAGGACAAAGTGTCAGGGAGAAGATCGTATTCCGAAGAGACTGATCTCGTGCATCATATCTCTTCAATGGCAAGTGTAGCGCCAGCGGTCTCTCCGCAACCCTTTCCAGCTCGCACGCGGACCGTGTCAGAAGTTATCGACAAGATACAGACCGATATCTCAATCGTCAATTTCTCCGACAAGATCCTGGTCACAATCTCACAAGCAGGCAGATTGGCCCACTGGGTACACGTGCCGCTTGCTGCAGCTGCGGCAGACCCAATGGGACCGGGTCCATTGGTCACCGAGTCCGAGAACGAGTTATTGCCAATGACACATTTGACCGCAACAACAATATTGGGAGGCACGAAGCGGGACGACGAAATCATCGGCCAGACTCTGGCAACCACGATCGCTAGCGCGATTCTGTTGAGGAACAATTCCGAGGAGCGTCTGCTGGTCGTCGGCTTGGGCTTGGAGCCATCCCTCCCTGACCAATCCATACATACACGATTCGAGCAGATTGTTGGGCTTGTACTTGACATCATCTGAGTGCCAACAAGTCTGCGGTACAGCATTTGGTCCCATAAGATGTCTGTATGCTCGCGCTGCTTAAATATACCCAGTCACCCCCGGCTTACAACAGACACGATCTGCATGTCGATGCCGTGAATCGCATCACGATTCCAAGGCCATCGTTCTGCAACATCGGACCGGACTCCGCCGCGCTATGCCAGTGTATACTGGTCTATCTGTAGCGACATGGGCTCAGAAGGACCGTCGGAGGCGTAGTGCTGTCCTCCAGCAAGGAATATCCCGCGCATCGAACGATCGACGGCGCGTCTGTAGGCTCGTCTTGCGCGTCCAGCCCAGGCTTCGAGTCGCCGCAGCATCAAGCTCGTGCGCCTCGGTCGGCGTTCAGACGAGGTACCTCATGCTGTGGAGTATCCACAGCACACTATAGCGTCGTAGCAAGCTTGCATCCAGAAGGAGCATTGGTTCGTCTCTGCTCATGTATCCTTCTTGACGCTCTGCTGCGCTCTACGCTCTCGGCTCCTTTGCCATCTCTCCCAACCTGCATCTTCCAAGGTCTCATTGACCACCAAATCTCGCAATCGCAACCATTTTAGTGGTGGAAGGTCAAGCAAGATATCGATGAACCCATGCCGTCTAGCAATGCTTGTGACAATGAACCATGCAACGGCACAGCCTACGCCGATCGCACTGCCAACCAGCACCTGTCGCGGTGTGTGGTAGCTGAGATAGATCCTGCTCTGAGCTACTGCAGCTGCGCCTGCGAGGAGCAACGATGCAAGTATCGCTCGTTGCCAAAGTGGTGTTGGCAAGTGCGTCGTGGAGACATGTATGTTGCCGTGAGGAGAATGGCGGAGGAGGAGGAAGAGCGTGAGGAACGTCGAGAAGTATGCAACAAATTGGGCATGAGAGGACGGCATGCCGTAACCTTTGCCCACCATTTCTACAGCCAAGATCAGCTAGATCAACCCAGGCGTGTCGAGGATCAACATACGCGTCGGTCGTTCCTCCTTGATATACCTCTTCAGCAGCCAATTGAGCGCTTCACAAGCAAGTTGCCCAGCAAACATAAGCACAATCTCTACCTCACGTGTGCTCCATATCAAGGAGACATACGCGATCATCAGCGCCTGAGGGACCAAAGCGAGATACGCGCATAGGTGTGCTACCGGGTCTTGTGCATTGTAGTGGACGTGGGTCAATGACAACGAAGCCAAGGGAGGACCGTCCATCTCTGCCGGTGGTATGCCTGATTACGAAGTGATCCTATTTCGGACAGTGTTGTACGAGATTGTGAGCTGTCACACTCCGAATTCATTATAATCCGAGTTCACGTTGCAGTCGCCGACCTGTAGTATTGCCTGAGGCATGATGATGCTACAGTCCAGGGTGATCTCACGCGAATCCTGACCCGCCGACGCATTCTACTAAAAAGTTGGGTCGAATGTGGGCGGAGGCCTGTGCCGTCGTGGGCCCTGGACATTACCCGCCTATCTCCATGCGATCATGACGGCCTGTGGCGGTGCTTAGAATCCATAGGTAGAACGACTTCGACTCTCATGACTCAATCCGAGCGATCGTGAGCTCAGCGAGTCGCCACCTTCTAGAATTGCGCTGCATGTGGGCACGAACGCTTCCGCCTCTACTCGAAGACCACCAGTCGCCGTACCAGTACTACTCTGGTCCAACGTGCAAGTAGATCTGTCAATAGAGCTTTGCTCAAATGTTCTTCTCATAGCACCTTCGCTGTCGGCTCGCGCCAGCGATCATTGCGTTTCGAACATGCCATAGAAAACATCTGATCTCTATCCTGGACCAAACTGTTTCACTAGCATCGATCCTCCCATGCGGTCGTGATCAATATGGAGGACGATGAGAGGCTCGAGGAGTTGGAGTCCATTGCAGCCATCTATCCAGAATTGACCTTTGACAAGATCGACAACAACATATACCTCGCCAAAATAGATCTAGCCGTCTCGCCGACCCTGCCACTCAACGTACGATTCAGCTCGCTGCTGAAGACTCCGATCGCGCGGCAAGACTCGCCGATACCACAACGGGCATACATCGAGCACGATAGGCAACTGTCGCATTTGCCTCCACTCGAGCTCAAACTTACGCTACCGCCCACGTATCCAGCAGATGCCGCGCCCGAAGTCGCGCTCGCCTCCAGGCTGGGCTGGCTGCCCGAAGAGAAGGTTCAGGGACTGCAGCAAGAGATAGTGCAGCTGTGGGACGACTATGGCCGATGTCAGACACTATTTGCATATTTGGACCATGTGCAACAAGCAGCGGAGCGCGGCTTCGACCTGGAGCAGTATTCTCCCGGCTGCTTGATGCTGTCCACGGACCTGGAGGCGGACTTGGTCGATTTCGATCTCAGGACAAAGAAGCAGATATTCGCGACTGGAACATATGAATGCGGCGTGTGTCTTGATCCGAAAAAAGGGACGAAGTGCCATAAGATGGATCGCTGCGGCCATGTGTTCTGTCGCCAGTGTCTACAAGACTTCTACAATAATGCAATCACCGAAGGCGATGTTGGTGGCGTCAAATGCATGGACCCTGGCTGTGGGAATGAGAAGGCCGTGACCATAGCTGAGAAGCGCAAGCGCAAGGAGCGTCTCATTCACCCCGCGGAGCTCCTTGACATGGGCGTGGAAGAGTCTGTTGTCCGCAGATTCGTCGAGATGAAGCGCAAGAAGAAGCTCGAAGCGGACAAGACGACGGTATACTGCCCACGAACTTGGTGCCAGGGTGCGGCTAAGAGCACAAAGTATCCTCCAATCCCGGCGGACCTCAGAGCCTATATCGCAGATGAATTACCTTCAGATGACGAAGTCGGACAAGAGAGTCAAATACCTGCACCAGAGTCTGAGCCTAAGCCCAGACTACCACCGAACCCTTCAGACCGGTTAGCAGTCTGTGAGAAATGCTCTTTCGCATTCTGTCAGGTCTGCTACATGGGCTGGCATGGACCGTATGCGCGCTGCTATCCTAGGGATCCCAGTGAGCTCAGTGCCGAAGAGAAGGCCAGCTACGAGTACATCCGCCTACACACTTCGCCCTGTGCCTACTGCAATGTACCGGTGCAGAAGACCATGGGCTGCAATCACATGCGCTGCTTCCAGTGCAACACGCATTTCTGCTACTTGTGTGGTGCGTGGCTGGAACCTGCGAATCCATACATTCATTTCAACAAGGGAGGCACGCCTTGCTATCAGCGACTATGGGAATTGGAAGGTGGTGACGATGGCCAAGCTCCTCAGGATGGCCAGGGCTTCGCTGGAGGGAGAGCCTGGGAACAGCTTGCCATCGAAGTCGCGCGAGAAGCCGACGAGGCGGAGGCGGAGGCCGCCGCGGTGCGCGCGCAACAAGAAGAGGACCGGCACATCAACGAGATCATCCCGGATGTTCCTCAACCGCCACCTCAGGAGATACCACTGGTGGTGGCGATGGCTCAGGTCCAGCTCGTCCGTGATCCGAGACCCATCGAGCCTGCGCCGGCGCGTGGCGGCCGGCGGCAGCGCAATCCGTTCGTGGCCAGACCTGCTGCCATCCAGCCCGGTCAAGCCGTGCGCAACCACGAACGAGCCGCCCGACAACGTGCTGGCGCGGGTCGCGGCGCGCGTGGTGGTGCTGTAGCACAAGAGCCTGTCGTAGATCGACAACAAGCTGAGCTGCAGCGATTTCTGGAAATGGCTCAGCGCGATGAAGAAGATGGGTGGGACAGTGACGAGCTTGGCGATGACGACGAGGGTTTTGTCATTCGATGACTGTGTGTGATGTCTCGTAGGAAGAACTCGCATATTTATAATATACGATCAGAACTGCTGTATTGTAGTGCTATATTAGAACACTGAAGGTCGGATTCTCAGCCAATGCACCGTCACCGAAAGCATTGCTTTTGAAAGGAGAATAATATATATTTTCCAACATTATGGTCAATGTTTCAGAGACTACATCGCTTTATGGGTTTATGCGAGTACCCATTGTAAGGATAGTGGTGTCAAAGAGTGATTGAAGTGGAACGCGGAGCGGGCCGCTGCAACATCAGGTCCTGAATGAGGGTTCTGAACAGAGCTGGATATTGTACAGGCGCGTCACACATTGCCTAGCTGAATATACATATCAGTAGCAGGGCTAGCCCTCCCACGTACTGTCATGGAGCGCGTTGTGAGACGATCAGAGTTTGAGAAGGAGGATAGTCCAGCTTCATCACCCGAACCTGTCATCGGGCGCGCAGATTTGGTCTTAGACCAATTCGAATTCGTGCACAATCCTGTCGGCGCAGGAGGTGCGGAAGGGCCATCTGCTAACGACGACCAAGAAGATGAGCTCGACTTCTGCCTCTTCGCTCCTGTCGCGACCACATCCGCGAAGCAAGAAAACGTAGCGAGGATACGCCTCGAATCACCTGAGCCTGCCAATGCGAACCCGGGTTTTGTGCAAGCGACGCGACATGAGAGCTACTATTTCACAGGCGTTCCAGATTCGAAAGCCACACATGAATATCACCAGGCGGCAGTCACTGGTGCAGATGTTCTAGCTCAGTCGAGGAGCCTGTGGCCTGGATCGTCCTACAGCTGGAAAATAGTACACTTGCCCGCTGACAGGCGACAGCGGCAAATTCTGGCTAAAGGCAACAGCGTATACAAGCAACTCTGTGATCCGCGTGAATCAGGTGGACCCAAACGCAAGGGTAAGACTGCCAGACTAAAGATCCGCAAGGCGGTTGCTGCTCAACAGACGAAGCTCGAGGCCGAGAAACAGGCCGCTGCCGAGCGCGAAGTCCTTGATCGTGAGAAGCGCACACGCCGCAACCGAGAGAAGAAAGTTAAGAAGAAGATGCGTGAGAAGGTCAAGAAGCTAGATGCTGCCACCCAGGTGGGTGAAGAATCGGACGTCGAGGACTGACCGACGGCCCTTGCCGGAACGAAACGGAGATCCAGATGACCCGCAATATGTCAATCTTGGCTTCAAGCTTTCATTTTGTATGGCACATGACCACCTAAGCGTATGGTATGCATCATGTGCCACCTACCAGATATGCCACTTGCGGGTGCGCAAATGCAAACGAGTCTACAGATCGACTGTACACATGCGTACCAATTCCATGCACCATGTGCAGCACTCTCGAACGCCAGCATGGCACGCCAACCTTGTTGAAAGTCTGCCTAGACATGGACCTATTCCCGAAGATGTGCATGTCTGCCAGCCCTTTTCTTCACGACAATCGAATATCCTTGAAGCTCGTGACGATCTTGAGACGGCTCTTGTCAGCTGTCGAAATGGACGCGTTGCCAGGTCTGTCAACTACGAGAGACTGCATATCCACTTGGTGGGCTGCATCGACTTCTTTGACGTTGTCGCTGAGGAACAGCACCTCTTCTGGTCGGAACTACAACATGACATGAATGAGCGGGTGTGTGGCCGGCTACGGGAATGTCTCCTACCTTGAGAGCATTTGCAATTTTGCTGTAGCTTGAGGCTTCAGTCTTAAGACCAGCGTTTACGGTGTCGAACCAACCGACAAAGAGGCTGGTTAGGTCCTGGATGCCATTGCCTTCTTGAATATGTTCAAACAGCAATTTCTGAGCGAAGACGCTGCCAGACGAATAAATGGCTAGGGCGTAGCCGGCCTCTTTCCATCGCTGCAATGCTGATGGGACATCTTCGAACAAGGGAGTCGAATATGCGCCCGTCTTGTATCCGTCTAAGGGAATTGTCAACCTATCCGGTCGGCATAAAAGACGTCTTCATACAAAGTTACCTTCCCAGAGGTAGCCTTGGAGATTCTTCAGCGGCGCGATCTTCACGTCTCGTCTGGTGAGATCTTCCACATGTGCTTGTAGAGCCTCGGGCGACTGCCGAGCGCTCTCGGGAAATGCATCACGATACGGTGTGAACGTTGGCTCGTTCCATTGCGTGGCTAATACGCCGGGAAGAGCTTTGATGGCATACGGAAACTACGATCGCATGCAGGACATGATGAGCTGACTATCGTTTGCAAGAGCACGGAGGCATTGGGACCCAATTGTTGGTAGCGGTGTAAACATACAAGCGTATCCTTGACAAATGAGATCGGACAGACGGTTCCCTCTGCAGCAGAGAAAATTTGATCAGTATGATGATCGAGATTGCATCTTGCAGGAGTTGTGGCATCGCGAGGCCAGCTCGGACGCACGGAAAACTCGGATGCTGCTCCACGTTCCGTACCGATGTCCAGTAGGATGCATTTGACGCCCTTTAGTCCGACCATATTTCCACGCGAGGCTTAAGGGCAAGGGTTCTTGCAAAGACTGTCAGGAAATATTGTTGCAAATCTCTGCAACCGCCACATCAACATGAAGTGTATGCTGCACGAATGGCGGTGTAGCGAACTCTAATTTGCCCATTTCTGCAACTACTGCCAGGGCAGCGTCCGGCTGCCCCCAGCTTACCCTTAGCTCTGCATGGAGACCCAGTTCAAATTTACTTTGGCGCGACAGAATGCGGACGTGGTCTGCTATTGACCAATAATTTCTGAAGCGGTAAACAATACACTCTGTGTCTGGCATATCGAGAGAACTCGTATTCTCGAATGAACGCGAAAGGAGGGATTGCATCTATACTTGCAAGAAGGCATGAACTGCAGGGCGATGTCCCAGCAGCGAATCTTAAAAGGCATGAGATACGCTTATCGCCTCCATGAGAGGTCCTTGAGCACTCGAAGACCCAGCCCAATGCGAAAACTGCGACATCCTCTTCAAATACGTGCAGTACTGAATGCCGATCGCATACCCTCTTTCGTAGCGTCGCAACATGGTCGTGGACCAGACCGGACTGGCAACTATCGGCTTGAGCCAGCACTGAGCTAGCAGCGAGGTTCCGTTCAATCTTGCATGCATATGCAGCCGAAGCGTGGAATATTGATGATATCTCCGCATGTCGGTTGCTTGCAGAGTGGGGTTAGCATGTCGGGACACCGGGCAGACGGGAGGCTCTAGTGATAACGGCATGTCTATCGGAATGAAAGTGTTGCAAGGTTTGTATAGCATTTCAGTCCGGTATTTCTGATGTTTCAAGGCTAATGTAGGTGAACAGCCTGGTTCCTGATCTGGCAGAAATTTCCGTTGTAGTTCATGCATGATTGAGAATGGTATGAAAGCTCTGCAGGCGAATGCTGGCTTGCGCGTCTGACAAGGCAATCAAGACACAGCTATGGGCTCAACGCGAACGCGATTCGTCGGGGAAGTGCTTTGTCTTCCAGCACATGAGAAACCCAGGTACAGCCGTGCATCACACACATAGTCAGCCCGCCGACAAAGATGGACAAGCACAGAAGACGATGAGAGACTCGTCCTCCATTGTCTACGCCATCTCAAATATGCGTTGGACGCCATGAAGGACGTACCATGGTTGCAGCTGTTATATATCGTGGCCAGGCTACAAGAGCGAAACGCGCGGTCAATAAAGTTGGCGATTGCGCACTGAGACCCAATGGAACACTTGTCTCATGTTCGCTCATTCTTATCGCGTCCCTCCTGGTAGCCCTTCATTGATGGGCATATACCAATTGGCCATGAGGAGTGGAAGCACTTACTGGAGCCAAACTCTGTCTCGAAGCGCTGCCCTTTGGCCGATACGATTATCGATAGTGAATGGGCATGATGGCGTATAACATAGCACACTAAATGCTTCGTGATAAGATATCACGAGCGATGCAGCGTTCAAACCGGCTGCGCATATTTCAGACCGATAGCTGCCAAAGCGATGAGTGCTTTTGGAAGCTGGACGATGACGATCTTGATCCGGAGTCTTCCGTCCATCTGCCCAATAGTAGACTTGACCTAAGTCTAAACACCCCGATCTGGAGCTGGTGCAAGTGTGGCTACCAATGAACAAAGCTCAGTGCTGCGCTCAGGAACATAACCCGCCTGCATGGCATTGTCCAAGGTGGAACTCTGAACGTCAGACCGCAGGGTGAGATATGTATCTGTTGAGTCGTAAGCCATGCTGCCACGAAGCCCGTAGTATACATACCACGAGGACATGTCACGATAGACAGGGGTCCGAGGCTTTCTCCGGTAGATCCGGATTATCCGTATGCACACGCATCACTGTCGCACATGGAGAGCGACACGCCGGGAGCGGATGCATTCGCGCCAATGCTCGTGGTGTAGGGCAAGCCTCGGGGATTTGTTGCTAGCAGTATGCACGCATGCAGAGGTCCCTGCCATCCTTCCAAGTTCTGCAAGTTCACTTATCAATTGTGTTCCTGTTGAGAGCGAGCTTGCAAGAAGTGCCCCGTCTGGCATTGACCGACATCAAGCACACCGCGAAAGTCTGCGAGATAGAAAGTCCTTTCATGGCTCACCGATCGTCTAGTGAACGTTTCCGCTACGGGGGCCGTGTTGCACAATTGGGTCCGACAGTGACGCGCGCATATTTTGTGCACATCGGTATATACGCGGCCAGGGACAGGGTGCTGCAGCATTGGCTGGCAGCGCCCGTCTTGTAGACTGCATCAGGAGCTGTCGCAGCGCGCGTTGCGTGATCAGCAACCAAATGTCAGACATTCCTTCCCGTCGTAATTTCCCTCGTTTCACCTTCGCCTATGCCTGAGGGGCCACGCATCGCGCGCTGCTTGCTCTCTGTTGGTTCGACCCTGATTCATAGGCTGCTTGCTGCCGCTCTGTATGCGCGAGACGCTCGGCTGAGCCTCAGCGGCAGACGCACGCGCAGGGCGACACGTGTCAGAGACGGCGATGTTTGAAGTAGGCACCAGAAACAGCAAGATGTCACAGGGACCTGCGCTCTCGTCATTGTCTAGAAAGCGCATTCTATCATGGTGCCGAGGAGGGAATGGCTGGGTTCGCGACGAGGTGTGCGTTCTGACGTTATGTGTCACGCGTACTGTGAGACCGCCACAAGGGCCCAAAGGAAGCCTGACACTGCTGGCGGTCGCAGTATGCTATCTGACACGCCTTGCGAGCGTCGTCGCGGGCCTCCCGCATCTCGCTCGGTCGACAGGCAAGCAGACTCATGACGATCTCCCAGCAGAGCGAGCAACCTTGGAAGCTGGCGATCGTAAGCCAAGCCCAACCAGCCATCTGGGCTAGCGCCGTCACCGAAGCGGGAAGGGCCAACTGTGCCTGCGTACCTGCCGCGTTGTTATAGTATCTAATCTCGCCAGCGGGGCGCAGGTCAGGTGCGGCGTGGGATGGGCAGTCGCCCCATGGCGTGCACAACCTTATGTTGGCCTTGAGAGCATGGTGAAGGAGACCGGGATGAGCAGCATCTCGTGCTCGACAGCTTGTCGGCCCATGGTTCATAGCTGCAGACGTGCTATCGTGTGTCTTCAGCGCTCCTCCGCGTGCGCTGGTCTAGCAGCTCAGCAGCCTAAAGAACCGGGCACGCCCCGAGCTTACCTGCGTGGAGAAATGGCAGATTGGCTGAGAAGGGACTGTCCATGTCCAGCCCGCCCGAAACGCTGCATACGTGGTGGATGCGACGGCCACGAGCGAGGTGTGTCCGACTGACCGCATGTCGTGTCGCCCGGGTTTGCAAGTGTCCTAGAGCGCGTGCACAGCGTGCAGAGCTGGTGTTTCCGCTCGAGGACTCGGCGGGCGGGCGCAGCCAGTTGGACCAGCGCAAGCGCAATGGCGGTCTCGTAGT
>BSBM01003568.1:0-47171 GCA_027924585.1 Larix kaempferi
GGGTAATCCACATTGATACAATGATAGAAAGGGACCTACCACAATAACGGAACGACCTGAATAATCAACTCGTTTCCCTAGTAAATTTTCACGAGATCTTCCCTCTTTGCCTTCGATCACATCTGAGAACGATTTATAAGGCCTATCATGACTGTCTCTCATTGGTTGTCCACAGATGCCATTATCGAGAAGTGCATCTACGGCTTCCTGGATCAATTTTTTTTGACAAATAACAAATGACTCAGATCCACTTCTTGCTAATAAATTTGTAAGAGCATTATTCCGATTGATAACTCTTCGATAAAGTTCATTTAGATCTGATGAGGTAATAAGTCCACCTTCACCTAATTGAACGATTGGCCTCGGTTCGGGAGGAAGAACTGGTAATAGGCATAAGACCATCCATTTTGGTTCTATATTTGTTCGGAGAAAATGTTTAGCCAATTTCATGCGTCCAACCAGAAAATCCTTTCTTCTTCGAATTGTTTCATCCTCCCATCCATCCACAGTAAATTCTTGATCCTCCTCCAATCTATTCCATTTCAATTCCACCAAGTTCTTCCATTCCATATGTGAACGATCTATAATCATTTGCAGATCCAGACCAGTTAGTTGTTCCCTGATAGCATCTCCCCCAGTAGCTATTTCTCTCTCTTTAAATGTTCCAGAACCTCGAGCAAAGAGGTAATGAGGACGAGCAGAGAGGTAATGAGGAATAATATCTCTCCAGGATTGAATCTCATAATTGAATGTACCCCGTGATCTCAATAAAGTTGGTTTGTTAGCTATGGGCCTAGCAAGAAAAAGATTCGGATAGGTTATTCTAAGATTTCCCCCCCTCAGGATCGGACGTGAAAGTTTCCTCTCATCCGGCTCAAGTAACTATAGAAAAAAATGCACTCTTTTTCGCTCTGAAGAAAGACCGCTACTCTCTGCTCAAGTTCCAGGTGAAATTGAGTATTCCTTTACGATTCTACAACGTAGATATGGAATTATTGAGCAGTCTCCTCCCTTCCGAACAATCCATTTATTCTTGAAAAGATCTTCAATTAGGGATTTACTTGTCTTTATCTCGTTCCATTTGATCCTTTAGGTTCCTGCTTGCTTCACTTCGATGGTTACAATACTATCGATCGAAGCATATGTGCGATGAATAGACTCCTATAGCCATATCTTCGGTCCGGAATACCTCTATTCAGGGATAACCCAAGTGAAAGAGAATTACTTTTGAATTCCATTATATGAAAGAAGTGTTTTCACGAAGTTCAATTAGCAATTTTATACAGAATATCTAAACCCTGGACTAATTCCTCTTTCTCAACATCTCTTCAAGATGCTTATAATTCTGAGCTTCATGCTACTCCTCCGGAGGGACATGTCAGAGCTAAAGGCATCCCAATGAGATTGAATAGGATGACAGTTCCTTATTACGGATCTGTATGATCGGAACTTGTGATCAAGTCACACATCGCAGTATACTGGGCCTTCTAATTCTTTCCGAGTTTTAGCTAATAGATTCGCAATATAACTGGGAAGGCGTTTCAAATACCATACGTGAACCACCGGACATGCCAGTTTAATGTATCCCATTCGATATCTTCGAATTCGAGAATCAACGAATTCAACTCCACATTGTGTGCAAAATGTTGAGTCTATCTTCTCATTTCCGATCCCTGGAGAATTTCCACAAGCACAAACTCTACTTTTGATAGGTCCAAAGATTCTTTCACAAAACGATCCATCTCTTTCTGGTTTATTAGTTTCATAATGTAGAGTATAGGGTTTAGTCACCTGTCCAACTATCTCGCCATTAGGTAAAATTTTTTTGGACCAAGCACAAATCTGTTCGGGAGAAGCTAATCCAATTCGAAGTTGTTGATGTTTATTCCGGTCAATCATAAAAGATCTCGATTCATTCTGATCAAACTTCCTCCCTATCTATCTGAAAGTCTTTCTCAGATATAATAGCATGATTCAATTCTAGAGCTAAAGATCGTAATTCTCGAATGAGCAATCGGAAAGATTCTGGAGCAGTGTCAGGTTTAGGTATTGGCCCTCCAGTTATAATGGCACCAAGTACTTCATTACGAGTTCTAATATGGTCAGATTTGAGAGTAAGCATCTCTTGTAAAATATAAGCAACACCAAAACCTTCTAAAGCCCAAACTTCCATTTCTCCTACTCGTTGCCCCCCTCGTTTGGATTTTCCTCTAAGAGGTTGTTGTGTAACCCGTGCATAAGGTCCACTCGAACGTGCATGTATTTTATCATCAACTTGATGACTCAATTTCGACATATAAGCTTTTCCTATTGTAACAGGTTGTTCAAAAACATCTCCTGTTCTTCCATCGATTAATCTATGTTTTCCAGGATGATCCGGTTCGAATACCCATGGATTAGCTGTTTGCTCACTAGCTTTATAAAGCTCAGGAAACACTAGTTTTCTCGAAGCTTCTCGCTCGTATCTTTCGTCAAAAGGTGTTATTCTATAATGTTTGTTCATCAGGTTTCCTGCTAAACCGGGCAAACATTCAAAGATCTGTCCTACATTCATTCGTGAAGGTACCCCTAATGGATTCAATACCATATCAACTGGTATTCCATTTTGCAAATAGGGCATATCTTGTCTGGGCAAAACTATTGAAATAATACCTTTATTACCATGCCTTCCAGCTACTTTATCACCCACTTGTATTTTACGTTTTTGTGATATATATACGTGGACTGTTTCCGCATTATCACCGGAATCATCTACTCTATTGATCCATCTCACATCAATAACTCGACCCCTTCCACCTATAGGTGCTCTGAGACAATTTTCTCTCGCAGTGGATACCTCAATACCAAATATGGTTTGTAATAATCTTCCTTCCGGGGCACATAATGATTCTTCTGTGGTTTGAGGCGTTAATTTACCTACCAAAACATCACCTGTTTCTATCCAAGATCCTAGCATTACAAGACCATTTTCGTCCAAATGACGAAGTGAATGAGCATCTAAATGAGGTATTTCTCTAGTGATTCTTTCAGGACCCTGGCTTGTCATACAGATTTCAATCCTGTATCTTACGATATGGAAAGAGGTATAAATATCTTCATATACCAGACGTTCACTAATGAGTATTGCGTCTTCAAAATTGTATCCTTCCCATGGCATATAAGCTACTAAAACGTTTTTTCCCAAAGAGAGTTCTCCCCCTACCGTAGCCGCACCGTCCGCCAGAATTTGTCCCTTTTTTACACATTCCCCTTGACGAACTTGAGGTTTTTGATGCGTACAAGTATTGGTATTAGAACGTTGATATATAACCAATTCTGTTCGTACAGTGTCTCCATTAACCGATGAAGTAATATTTGTAGCATCGATATACTCAATCCTTCCCTCTTGTGTAGCTATAGCTACACTTCCTGAATCTAGAGCTGCTTGACCTTCCAACCCAGTTCCGGCAATGCACTTCTCGGGTCGAAAAAGTGGAACTGCTTGACGCTGCATATTAGAACCCATTAGAGCGCGATTCGCATCATTATGTTCGAGAAAAGGAATAAGGGAAACTCCAACGGAAAAATATTGGAAAGGAAAAATACTTCTGAAATGAATTTGTTCCCATGCAATAACTATAAATTCTTGTCGGTATCGAGCTGGAGTAATTTGTTCTTCTTGAATCCCTTGATTTAACGCCAAATAATTTCCCGTAGCTATCCGATAGTATTCATCCTCATCTTCTCCCGGTAATAGATAAACCATATGTTCTTCTCTCGATCTCTCAGAGATCTTATAGAATGGACTTTGTAAAGAACCGCAATGATCAATCTTTGCATGAATAGATAATGATGCAACAAGTCCAGCATTCATTCCTTCGGACGTATCGATTGGACAAATACGCCCATAATAACTGGGATGAATATCCCGTGTCCGAAAACTAGCAGTTCGCCCTGTTAAGCCCCCAGGGCCTAAATGGCTCAATTTTCGCCCATGAGCTATTTCCGTCAATGGATTAGTTTGATCCAAAAATTGGGATAAGGGATGTGAACCAAAAAAATCTTGAAAAGTGCTTTTTAATAGAGTTGAAGTTACCAAGTTCTGAGGAGTTGATCTACGCTTGGTTGCTCTGTGTATAGTTCTTCGAACTGCATCTTCCAAACGACCTAGAGCTAATCTAAATTGATTCTGTAATAAATCTGCTACAGAACGAATACGTCGATTTCTGAGGTGATCTATATCATCGAGTGTACCCATTCCAAATTTCACTCCGATAAGGTAATCCACAGCAGCCAATACATCTTGTGGTAATGAAAAAATCTCGTTCTCGGGTATATCAAGGTTCAGTTTTTGGTTCGGATTTCGTCGACCAATCTTTCCCAATTCACATCTTTGTCGGAAAAATTTTTCCTGCAATTCTTTACATAGAGACTCGGAAAATACCAAATCGCCACTTACACAGTAGAGTTTTTTATAAAACTCCAGAATGGCATTTTCCCTCGACCAAAGATATTCCTCCCTATCCCACTTCCCCTTCTTCTTCTTCAGTAAAAAGAAAAATCTTTCGGGATAGCGAGTATTGTCCAGAATCTCTTCGAGATTTAAACCCATAGCTGATAATAGAACTGGAATAGATATTTTTCGTTTTCTGCTTACACGAGCCCATATCCTTTCTCCCACATCAATCTCTAATTTCGATCTTCTTCCCCAATCTGAAATCAGAGTGCCAGTATATATATAGTTTATTCTATTATGGTCTAATTCCAAACGGTAATAAATACCGGGACTTATTAATATTTGATTCACCACGATTCTGTAAATTCCATTTACTACAAATGTTCCATGGGAATTCATTAAAGGAATATTTCCGAGAAATACAGTTTGTTTCTGTATCTTCCTACTATTCCTCCGAATCGATCTTGCTGGTACATATAATTCAGAGTAATATGTAAGGGACTGATATACAGCATCTCTCTCTTTTATGAAAGGTTCTGCTAATTCATATTCATTACCAAAAAGCCTGAATTCAATTTCTTTATCTGTATCCTCAATTTTCGGAAAATTATGAAGTTCTTCCATCAAGCCCTGATCGATGAAACGACAAAATCCTTCAAATTGTATCTTACCAAATTCGGGGATTGTAAACGCTCCCTCATTTTCATCTAATCGCATTGGAAGTTTCCCATCCGTGAAAAAGTCTATTCAATTATTCCCGATTGATCTATATGGATCAATCCGACAAAAAAGATTTGGATGTATATTCAGTGTTCACTATATCCCGTGAGATTCTACCCGTATCCAGATATACTTCCAATTAGAAAAAAAAAAAAAAAAGATAAGAAAAGAGGTACTTTGATACTTTCATCCAACCACGTGAAATGGAGCTATGAACGAATGAATCAAACCATTCTTAAATGTTAATCTCACTTAGAAAATTTCCTAATGAAAATAGTAAGATTGAAAGACGGAGAACAAATTAGATCCATTTACTTTATGGTTGACTTTAGCATACATCTCATACTATACTTAAAGGACGGACGAATGATTCAATCTGTCCATGGCATTCCCATATCTCGGCGACATAGCCAAGCGGTAAGGCAGAGGACTGCAAATCCTCCATCCCCAGTTCGAATCCGGGTGTCGCCTTGTTGAGGTAAGTAAATGGAAGGAAAAGTCTGTATTTCCATTACAGAACCTCTAGAGACATATTGGTACATATTACCAATATAGATAGTGAGTTACGTGCATTTTATCCCGACTCCGTCGTGAATGTACAACCCTCGAGTTAGTAATAGCAACTCGTTGGTCAATGAACAAATGGATTTCTTTATCTCTCATATCAGCTCAAACGTCCGTAACGTTCAGAATAGGTAGACCATTTCAACTTAAACTTTGCACTATCGTTAATAGTTCCCTTATCATCTCGATGATGAAATCATTCTTTTTTAGAGAACATGACCTATATGGATATAGTCGATATAACTTGGGCTGCTTTAATGGTAGTTTTTACCTTTTCCCTTTCACTCGTAGTATGGGGGAGAAGTGGACTATAATGGTAATGCTTAAGAATCAATTATTGCGTTCCTTCCAGATCATGCATGAGAATCTCTTCTGTTCCATAAGGATCCAGTAATATTTAGTCTTCATTCCAAATTGAAAGACTCTTTCCATGGAATTATTTCCTCTTTATCCCCGTAAGGGATGTGCATAATCCCTTATCATTATCATTTTCCTATGACAAATCTGATTCTCTCTAACAGGTTTTAATAAATTAGTTCTTTTCTAGAATGAGTTGATAATATTGTTTCTTCCACTGAAGAACGATCTCTCTCTTAGTAGAAATAGAAATAGTCCCTCATGTTTTACCGGATGGTTCCGAATTGATCGGATCCGATATGAATTCCGTTCTCATAAAAATATGGGACATAAGTCTAAGTAATAGATCCCTTTGCTTTTTCTTATACCATTTCAAGTTCCATATCTAATATGTACTAGAAAACGATGTTCGTACCGGAAAAAAATGTTAAACTTTGATCTTAAACAATCCGCAAGTACGTTCAGAATAAAGTCTGTCTACATTGGATCTATTTTCCAGGGGCATGAAGAAGGTGATCAGCTCCGCTCTTTTATGGTACGAGGTCCTTCATCCTACATTTACCATATATGGACAAGTACTATTAAGATATATTTATCTATATATGGGTGTAGAAGAAGTAGTACAAAAGAAAAGGTTAGATACTTTTCCTTCGTACTACTTCTTTTTCTTCTCAAAAGAAATGAAAAAGCAGCCCCTACCCTGTATTGTTGTAATATAATAGATCCCATAACCTATTTTATACTAATGATCTGGATCATTTGAATCTATCTAGTTATCAGTAATCACTCCATTTTCATAAAAATCAAGTGCTTTCACTGCTTCCACTGGCCGTTTTAACATAAAGGATAAGTAAAAAAGCAGTAGGAACTGCAAGGAACAGTGCAACAGCAATAAATCCAAGGTTATTTACTTCCATGATCTCCTGATCTTTACTTCGTTCAAAAATAGCTCGCTCGAGATTTGATCCCATAGAGATGAATCTTTCAAGATCCATGAAATAAATGTAATTGAGAAAATCGGTTCGAGTAACGGAATCTAACTAACGGATTGAATGAATTCTTCGATGGAAATAGTATAACATAATATGATCACTTTTGATAAGACTCGTAGGAAACGTGTATCAGAAAACATTCCGATCAACACATGTCTGTATCATTTTGAAAGAATAGGATTCGTACGAATAAGAACCTTCTGCTACTCCAGAAGACGTTCGTCAGACATGAGAGGTATTTCGCTTGGATTTCCAAGGTTTAGATGGAATCTTTAACCTATCTGGTCCGGTGATGATATAGAAGTATCCCATATCAAATTTATCCAGAAGCCCACTCATGACCCTGGAATGAGAGAGAAGGACTAGTCTGTCCAGATCCTGACATGATCATTCTTGGAAATACAATAGAGTGTCTAGAAATCCACTGGCTATCGATCATGAAAAATAAGTATTAGAATGAAATCAATATTCATGGAGAAGAACAGAAGGAAGATCTACTTTCAATCATTGGGAATTATCTATAGGGATCTCCGTGGGATTCCGACTTAGGAGGACTACCTCTGTGTAACCCTAAAATCTATTTATCTTCCCACGTTTTTTTATAAGAAAAATTTGATTCTTCGGGGAGGGAAGAATATTTATTGCAGATTCACAATGATGATTAGATTTTATCCCCGAAAGAAGGGTCTTTTTTCAAACTGAATTATCGATCTGGTTAATGTATCTAATGGATAGAGATACTAAATCTCTAGTATATTTATTCAACCCTATTCTCTTTTTCACTCTTCTACGGGGATTCAGAGCTGAATGGAATAACTTATTGGATCGGGACTGACGGGGCTCGAACCCGCAACTTCCGTCTTGACAGGGCGGTACTCTAACCAATTGAACTACAATCCCAATACAGTACAGTTCACCTACTATTGGATCATATTTATTCTATGGTAGGTGCTAGATAGATCGTATAGATTACGTGAGCGCTAGGTCGATGAAATATCTTATCCTTCTCTTTCATCTTTTAAAGTATCAATTCATATGGAATTGGACACATATCTATATGATATGAATAGATATAGATATCGGGGTTCAATAACCAATTATCTTTTCATCCATGATTGGCATGAATATAACCATACCGATAGATTGGTATTGATGATATTGGTTGGGCCGAGCTGGATTTGAACCAGCGTAGGCATATTGCCAACGGATTTACAGTCCGTCCCCATTAACCACTCGGGCATCGACCCAGGAACAAGAAAGTAATTGAAAGTCTTTAGGTCAAGATACCAAACGAATGGATATCCTATTTCATGGTACCCCTAGGGGAAGTCGAATCCCCGTTGCCTCCTTGAAAGAGAGATGTCCTGGTCCACTAGACGATAGGGGCTACCAATCATTATGATATGAAAGTTCCCTGGAAGTTGTCAATAGTATGGCCAGAATTATGAAAAATATTCTTATTGGTTTCCTTCCTTTTTGAAATAAAAAATTTTGTATTTCATTATTATTTAATGTATAAAGAAATAATAATAAAATGAAAGGACAAAAAAATTTTCTAAGCATTGGTATGCGTTGGGTGAAAGGCTGCAAGACTATAGCTGTCAGATATTGTGCTGTCTCTATATATCGTATGTATTCATACGGGTTGCAGTGACTGTGGGTTATAGGAACCTGACTGAGAAAATAAACAAAAAAAAACATAGAAAAAAGTACTTCCTATTGGTTGGACAAAAGATCGATTCGTATGTTACAATTGGATCGTGGCGGGTATAGCTTAGTGGTAAAAGTGTGATTTGTTACATTATCAACTCGAATAATTGAAGGATCTTTGATCAATCTAAAGCTCTATTTCCAGATAGGTTAAAAACCTCCCCTATGAATACTATCCATCCGAGATGGAAGAGTTCATGTATGACACTGATATACTTTACGTTCCCATATTAGAGTATAGTGCTTCACTTCTTTCCATTAAAACAAATGCCCGTTGGTGTCCCAAAAGTTCCTTTCCGAGCCCCTGGAGATGAAGATGCAAATTGGGTCGACTTATACAACCGACTTTATCGAGAGAGATTACTTTTTTTGGCTCAGGATATAAATCACGAGATTGCAAATCAACTCATGGGTCTCATGGTATATTTGAGTGCAGAAGATGCAAATAAAGATATGTTCTCATTTCTCAACTGTCCCGGTGGATCAGTAATACCGGGAGTAGGTATTTTCGATGTTATGCAAATAATAGTACCAGATGTACATACAATATGCATGGGGGTAGCTGCTTCAATGGGATCTTTCATCCTAATCGGGGGAGAAATTACTAAACGTATAGCATTACCTCACGCTAGGGTTATGATCCACCAACCTGCTAGTACCTATTATGACGGACCGGCCGCAGATTTTCATAACGAATCGAAACACGTAACGATGCTTCGCGATTACATAACAAAATGTTATATAGAAAGAACGGGCACCCCCGGAGAGGTCATTCAACGGGACCTGAACAGAGATGTTTTTATGTCAGCAACAGAAGCCCAAGCTTATGGCATTGTTGATGCCGTAGCGGAAGGTTGATCTCGTAGCGGAAGATCTTCTTTTTAATTGATTTTTCAAATGACCTGTAAACTGTAATTTGATCTCTTTGTTCCCTTTCAAAAAAAAAAAAAAGGAAAGGGAAAGTGATTGATTTAATAATCACCTGATATGGTTAGGATCGATCCGAACCAGTCGATTCCGCATACAATCCAGCCAGAATGCCCACTATTCAACAACTTATTAGAAATGCAAGACAGCCAATAGAGAATAGAAAAAAATCTCCTGCTCTTCGAGGATGTCCTCAGCGTAGAGGAGTATGTGCTAGGGTGTATGTGCGACTCGTTTGGATCAGAAGCTGAAACAGACTGGGAAATTATTATAACGGAATAAAAGAAGAAGTTTCCCGCTGTAACCAAGTACAGATCCATCATCTAACCTTACCGGGGATGAAATTTATGGTTTCCATTGGTGCAAATCCAATCACCTTGATGTGGGATGAAAAGCAATTCCTCATTGGTAGCGAATGGTCATCAATCCATTGAGCGGGGAAATCATGCAAATTGAAGAAGCATAAAGTTTATGCTCATATTGCTGCGAGAACGGAACAACAGGGTCAGCTACCTGGCCAACCCCAGAATTACACGTCGTTACTGTATGAATAGATCTTGTAATGAGAGTATTTATTACTTGATGATTCAAGGGTAGAGCTGGAGATGGTAAACTGTACAAGTTACCGATAACATACTCATCTCATATTTCGGAAATGAATAAGAGGCTCCGGCGTATAGAGAGGACCTTACCGTTGGAGAAAGAACCATAGAAACGATGAAACCCATGATTGATTTTTTCTCATTCTCAGTACAAGGTCCCAGCCCTTGCCTACCTGGAAGATGCCTATCCAAAGGGAATTATGGTTGGGAAGGTTGCAGTAGCAAAAGCCATTGGAACTTTTCTTTTCTAAATAAGAAGAATCAGTGTTATTCTCAATGGACCAAACAAATGACTAACCGAGAAAAAGATTAGCGATTCATGAGAGTAAACTGCAATGACCAGAGTGAAACGTGGATATATAGCTCGAAAACGTCGGAAAAAGATTCTTGCATTTGTATCAGGCTCTCGAGGGGCCCATTCGAAACTTTTTCGAACTGCTAACCAACGGAAAGCTAGAGCCTTAGTTTCCGCCCACCGAGATAGAGGTAAACGCAAGAGAGATCTTCGTCGTTTGTGGATTACTCGGATCAATGCAGCAGCCCGTGCCAATGGAGTCTCTTATAACAGATTAATCCAATATTTGTACAAGAGGCAGTTGCTTCCAAATCGTAAAACACTTGCACAAATAGCTGTATTAGATAGTAATTGCTTTTCCACCATCTTGAAGAACTTATCGTGTGATGAAATAGGTTAGGTATAGATGAAAGAAATAGGTAAAGATGGAATGGATAGAACAGCTTCTCCCGGAGAATTCCCTCCGGGAAGGTCGAAACATTTTCAAATTTTTCAATATTTTATTGGAAATGAACGAAACGAAAAGAATTCAATCCAATTCTTTTCCAAGAATGAAATCCTATCGACTTTTTCGACAATAGACTCAAGATCTGTATCTTTATCAAACAGATATCCAACTCCGATTTTATTAAGGAGTAGGTTTATTTCTATGAAATTAGTTTTCATTATAAAGAAAAGGTAACAAAGATAGAATACGAGCTCGTTTAATAGCGTTAGTCATTAGACGTTGTTGTTTTGAGGTTAATCTATTCACTCGACCGGATAATATTTTTCCTTGCTCGCTAATAAATCGACTAATTAGGCTCATATTTTTATAATCGATCCGATCTCCCGACCCAATTGGTGACAAATGTCTACGAATTGGTGTCAAATGTCTACGAAAAGATCGCTTGGGTTTATCCATAGTTTGTTTCATGAACCTTTTTAATACTATTTATTCCAAATCTTTCAAAATCTCGTTCCATTAAAGATCTTGTTTAAATACCATTTCTTTTTATATCTGTGATCTATTCCTATCCCTGGGTAGGAGTAGTACGTTTAATCTCTTTTTTTTATCTCTCCGTGAATGGTATGCTTGTAACAATAGGGACAAAATTTATTTGATTCCAATCGAATAGGTGTATTGCGTCGATTTTTACGAGTCGTATATCTAGAAATCCCCGGGAATCTTTTATAAACACTATCTTGGGTACAACTAGTGCACTCCAAAGTAATTGTTACTCTTACATCTCCGCTCTTGGCCATAAACTTACTCTGGATATTGGGTCTACTTTGCTTTTCGATCTGAAAAATAAAGAGGAAAAAGGGATAGAAGTTGATAGCCGGAGATCCCACGATGAAACATTTGAAAGTAAAAAAATCCTTGATCAGGAGTTTTCAGTTGTACTTACAAAATTGAATGTGGAAAGAATCTTTGGATTTCTATTTCTACTTTGATTCTACCCCCCCCCCATTCCATCCCCAATTTTAGATCTATTTTGGGTTGAATCAACTAATTTATCCAAGAGGTAGGAGAAAGAAATCCAGCACAATCTTTTTGACCTTGGCTTTAAGGGGAGGACAAAAATTAAAAAGAGGGAAAAGTCAAAGTCAGAGCATCTGGAAAAAAACGATTGATTTCTATCAATAGACCGGCTACAAAAATCAACCATGAAATAGCTAACACAGGCGCTGTGGAAAGATAGGTCTTTAGATCTTGCATTGTAAATTCTCCTTATCGATCATAATGCGTAAGTGATTAAACCGTATTAATAGTTAAAATCCTAGGGAAACTTGGAACTATGAATATATGTATAATGTTATCCGGGCTGTGGTCCTATTTATAGAACAGGAAAAAGATGTTTCAGCACCAAATTTTGCTAATTAATAGTTATCTTCTAGATAATAGACCCTACATGCATTATAAAGTCTTTTCACTCACTAGACCGAAGAGAAATGAAGGTGGAAAAATGTGGGAAACAGATTTTGAATTCCATAAAATAACATTGTCTAATGATTAGAAGGGATGTAGCGCAGCTTGGTAGCGTGTTTGTTTTGGGTACAAAATGTCGCAGGTTCAAATCCTGTCATCCCTACCTTTCCCTTCTTTTCTATGGAAAGAGAGAGGAACGAAAGATCATTTGATATCGATTCGAATGGAACATCAAATAATTGAATCGTATCAGATGCGAAAGTGTTTTACTCTAAGAATATAAACAAAAGGTATTTTCCCTTCCCTTTATCTCCGGATGTTCAAGAAAGCGCTCTTAGTTCAGTTCGGTAGAACGTAGGTCTCCAAAACCTGATGCCGTAGGTTCAAATCCTACAGAGCGTGATTCTGTTCCTATCAAATCCAACCCTCTAAATTATGGAGAATTCATTCCAACTGGAACGAGCAATGGAATCTGACCTCCCAGGAAAAGTAGGAGGCCAATTAAATGGGAGGATATTCCCGGATCAAATATCCAATTGATCACCACGTCGGTATTGTGAATATGCAGTTACGAATAATCCGGCCAAAGTTATAGGAATTAGACCTAACACAATTCCGGATGGCAAAGCCTCAATCATTTCGATTCAACGGAATAAGTAGGGATAATAGCTATCCTGGATAGTACCCTGAATTTGCTATGAATCTCAATGATCAGAAATTTATATAGAGAGAATCCACGAAATTATTGAAATTCAAATAGTGAACTTAGAGGGTTTCCCCTTCCTTCATTTCAAATAAGTTGTATCTTGCTCGAGCTAATGAATAGGACTAGGGTGAAAATGATAGAAGCCAATAAGAAACCGAAATAACTAATTATAGTTATAGTAGGCGTGGAAGGACTGAATGAAATATGGTTTATACATATCTTCATGAGACAATTACCTAAATTTTTCTTTTCGTAACCTTGAGATCAGAATACAAAAGATCAATTGTCCCAATTCGTACCAATTCAGGATCCTATATCTACTATAGGATATGTATGAACGAACATAGATGAGAAGAAATCTATGGTAGAAATCTCTTCATTATCCTAGAAATTCCCACATTCATCGAGCAACTCATGAATAGCACCCGCGAACCCCTTCACAAATTGTCGAACGTAATCTTTCTTCTTACAAGGTGAATGAATTCTCAATCAGTACGATTGGATCACCTGGCATTTTCTTCTTTACCAATAGCTATCGGTCCAGAGACTGGACCGTAAAAAACCTCTTCTACAGACATATTCAAAGTTTTGTGAATTTCACATTTAGGTGTAAGAATATGAATATCCAGTTTGTCCTTTCATTTCTAGATCTTATTTATCCAATCATTCGACCCTCTAGATGGATTCTATTTTTTCAATATTCATTCTTAGAGCTAGTAGAGCCCGATATTACAAGAATTCCACCCGAGTAACTCGTAATTTCACATAAAATTGACTAGGTTCTATTGCACTATACACTTGGTTTTATCTAATGAGTAACACCTACTCGTTAATACAAGGTACTATATAATAAGTCCGTGGGATAACTCCACCTGCGCCGGATACTATTGGAAGAGCAGCATACATCTGCATAGCACCAATGATCCCCGTGCAATCTGAATTACTGGGATCATCTACACGGACATAATTTCATGTCGGAATGAAAAAGGAAGGGGGTAAAAGTATCATATTCTGGATGAGTTGTATTGACAGTGATTAATACCCTTTGCAAGCGGCACTCATCCTCTTTTTCGGTTCTACAGCCACCTGTATGTAGAAGCTAATTCCAATCAAAATTTCCATAGTCTATGCAATTGTTACAACATCGATTGAGAGGGTTCCTTACGTCTGGACCTCAGAACATGCAATATTCTCTTATTTCTGTTGGGATTCAGTCGACCAAACAGAGATGGAATAACTGTTGGCAGGAACAGAATAATTCTATCCCGTTCCTTCTCGATACTCATAAAAATTTTATTGCTGTGTCAGAAGAAGGCTAGTTATACTGGTCCAGTAGACTTCAAAGATACCCTTGGTATAACATTGACAATCGAACAAGGATTGGAGAAGATATCAGTAGTTTTCCATTTCCTGATCTCTATCTTTCATGGGATCAATTCCCCCTTGACTGACTTTACAATAATATATGGAGCTGAGCATGGCTGGGAATACGGGAGAACGCTCCTTTGCTGACATTATTACTAGTATTAGATACTGGGTTATCCATAGCATTACCATACCTTCTCTATTCATTGCAGGTTGGTTATTTGTCAGCACGGGTTTGGCTTATGATGTGTTTGGGAGCCCCCGGCCGAATGAGTATTTCACAGAAAGCCGACAAGAGGTTCCATTAGTAACTGGCCGTTTCGATCCGTTAGAGCAACTCGATGAATTTACTAGATCTTTTTAGGAGGCACTAATGACTACAGATAGAACTTTTCCGATTTTTACAGTTAGATGGTTGGCCATTCACGGGCTAGCTGTCCCGACAGTTTTTTTCTTGGGATCAATATCGGCAATGCAGTTCATCCAACGATAAACTCTATCTAAAAAAAGGTATGGAGATATGACACAATCAAACCCGAACAAACAAAATGTTGAATTGAATCGTACCAGCCTCTTCTGGGGGTTGCTACTCATTTTTGTACTTGCTGTTCTATTCTCTAATTATTTTTTCAATTAGGAACAATGAGAATATTCTCACTCCATTCGAATAGATCCAATACTCATAATTATCTATGCTATGACTGTTTATGTCTCGAGCATGACCACTTAATAAAATGTGAAAGGGAGTAAGAGAAATGGCCGAAACCACTGGAAGGATCCCTCTTTGGTTGATAGCTACTGTAACTGGTATTATTGTGATTGGTTTACTGGGTATCTTTTTCTATGGTTCATATTCTGGATCAGGGTCATCCCTATAGTAGGGGAAATGCACTTACTATGGGGAATACTATACATGCGAAAGTGAAAAATTGATAAGGCCTTACCCTTCAGAGAAGGGTAAGGTCTTATCAAAATCTATTTTTGAGATTCTCTTCTATATTAATATTAATTAGAAGAGAAGATTCGTACAAATACAATGACTCTGTCATTTACTTCATTCAATGCCTTTCAGTCAGGTGATAAGCCAACCTATTCTTCCACTATATGATCAAAATTGGATCGATCCCATTTCAATCTCTGTCGAAGGAACAACGGAGAAACAGAGAATATTAATTACTAAAAATTTGCTCATTTCTCTGATGGGAGATTATGCAAAGTTTCTGTAAAAACCTGAACTATGAGAATCTGAATGTGCAAATAGAATCTTTTCTTATTTTGGCTTAAAAAAGAAAAGAGGAAAAAAACCTTTTTTCATTTTCTCTCATAATGAACGAACCCAAAAGTTTTATAGGGTTGTTTTACTCAATGAGTGATATTGCCCCTTCCTTACTTGTCTGCTCTTCCTTCTTTATGAATTTTAAGCTCAGTATAACGTACAAAATAATCGACAATTTACGAAGGAATTTACGAACAGGGCAGGATCGACACCCAATTAGTTCCTCTTATCTCAACGAGAATAATTTATTCAAATCTTTTCGAGGAAGAATAATGGTATAGGATCAAGAATGGAATCAGAGAAAATAGGAATCTTCTCCAAGATTGCTTGGTTATTTTCCTCATCTCTCCCTCCTGCGATCTATCTCTATTTTCCGGATCATTTCTTTTGAACATGGGGGGCAAGGAAAGGAAGGAATGGTATGTATCTAGTACGCGATATAGCATATGAGGATCGTTCGACAAGTTGATCTGTTCCAGTGCTTATTGAGTCACTCCTTATTAAAAATGTAGATATATCTTACATTTTTCCAAGAAAATATAAGGGAGAAGGAGGATAAAAGGCTCTCCATCTCCGAAGGGGTATTAATTTTTGATTCAATCAGTCAACTTAATGTTCGGAAATCTATGGACCTAAAGATTCATCTCGGCCAATTGAACTTTCTCAAATTGTTTCTTCTTAAGGACCAAAAATATCTGTGCCAGAATGACAGATGCTAAGAATAATAAAAGACCTTGAACACGTAATGGATCTTGAAGTACTATCTCTGCATCTCCTTGACCGAATCCACCCACATTAGGGTTATTCGTTAATGGCTGATCGACCTTGATCAATTCGCCTTCTGAAACAAGAAGTTCCGGTCCCGGAGGTACAATGTCAACCACTTGCCCACCGTCTGATGTATTATCGATAGTTATCTCATATCCACCCTTTTCTTTACGTAAAATTTTGCTCACTCTTCCTGTTGCCGAAGCGCTGTAGACCGTATTGTTGCTCTTACTCCCGTCGGGATAAATTTGTCCTCTTCCTCTATTACCACCCAAATATATGGGATATTTAAGGAAGTGAGCTTCTTTATCAGTAGCAGGATCTGGTGAAAGGATGGGGAACACAAGTTCACTATATTTTTGACCAGGAACAGGACCTATTACAATAATGTTTTTTTGATTGGGACGATAGTTCTGAAAATAAAGATTACCCATCTTTTGTCTAATCTCAGGAGAAATACGATCCGGAGGGGCTAATTCAAAGCCCTCGGGTAAAATTAGAACAGCTCCTACATTTAAAGCCCCTTTCTTACCATTAGCAAGAACTTGTTTCATTTGCGTATCATAGGGGATCTTAACAACTGCTTCAAATACGGTATTGGGAAGCACGGACTGTGGAACCTCAATATCTACAGGTTTTTTGGCCAAGTGACAATTGGCACATACAATACGTCCAGTTGCTTCTCGGGGATTTTCATAACCCTGCTGTGCAAAAATGGGATATGCATTCGAAATGGATGTCCGAGTGATGATATGTATCATGACCAGGACGGAAATTAACCGAGTCATCTTTTTCGTCCAGTCATAAGTATTTCTATTTTGCATGGTTATTGGTTCCAAATCATTTTTCGGGTGAGAGTAGGTAGCTATCATAGTTACCTGTCAAAAATTCTGCTACTATATTGATTGAACCAAACCTAAAAGTAAGAAATCGGAAGTCTCGCACCAGGAGAAGAATGAGGGGGAGGAATAGCTAATTCCTGAACACAGAAAACACTTTATTATTCTGTTTCAATTGTTTCGGTCGGAGAAAAAACCCTATTCTTTATTCATTCATCGAATGATAAATTACTACAAGTGAAGGAGATATACGATTGAAACGACGGAAGATCCAATATTTAAGAATCGTATCTAAGATGACTGGAAAAGTTGAAACAAGAACAGATATTATTTGTTCGTTATGAGCAAATCCATAATTTTCGGAGATCGAATCGATCATCAGTTCCCAACCATGGGGCGAATGAAACCCAATAAATAGATCAGTTACTAAAAGGATGACAAAAGCTTTCATTGTATCGCTCAGACTATAGAATAATTCTTGGATCCAAGAATTTAGAATGGCAAGTTTATTCCTACCCAGAATGAGATAAGCACTTATAAGAACAAAACCTATTAGATTTGTTAATAAATGTGAGATTATCTGGATACAATCTTCATTGTACATTTCAACCAATTGGATCGTTTCTTCGTGAAGCTCTATAGGAAGATCTTGTGAATATGTTCCCAAAGAATCTTCCAACATTTTTTCTAATAGGAATAGATCTTCTATTCTCTCAAATCTTTCCAGAGCACTTTCTTCCTGGAGATAATCATAAATTTTATAAGATTGACCAGTATTCCACCAATCTGTGATCCAAGGCTCCAAACCTTTCCGTAATAAAATAGGAATTATCCAGGGCAGTACTACTAAACATGCGAGATATCGTAGGGAAGCTAATGCTTTATATTTGGCCACTTCCAATTCGTGAATCGCTAACGAACCTGATTCACCCGTCAGTTCTGTCCGAAATCTAGACAAAGTACGAGTGATAGAATGAGGTATGGGACTCATAGATTGATCTATTGCGTAATTGTTTTACCCCGAGAAAAATTATCCTCGGAGAAAAAGTAAAAGGTTCGCTCCAAATGAGTGAGACGGAGCATAAGGAGATCGTTCCCAGATATCCGATCATTCCAGATCGTCTCTATCTGGACCAATTATCTATTCATTTTTTCCATTCTATCTTACTCTTTTTTAGAAGAATCACTTGAAGTAACATAAGTCTTATTCATTGCCAAGATCCTTTGAATCCTGATAACTGGATTCAAAGGATCTTTTACAAATCTTTCCCCAGTTATCTCCAAAGATGACAAATGCTCTTGAAAAATGAGATAACGACGAAATCATATAAGAATAATTTGGATCGTGATGAAGAATCGGGATGAAAGGAAAAAATATTCTAGTTTTAGGGAAACCGGACCACTATATCTAATAATTGTTCTTTCTGATACATCATATCCATCTACTGGCTCTATAAGCTCGCCCTCCCTAGGATAGGAAATGATATGGTGTGTTCGGGAACTACCAAAAGAATCTCGGTCTGATTCATTCCATAAGTATCATTTAGTAGGAATTAACTGCATGATCTTTTTCCCGGACAAATACCAACTAGTTCTATCGTAACTTATTGCTCTTCCTATATTACCTCTTCCTATACTATTTAATAAAAATCTTATATTGTTCATAAAGATCCTATATCGTTCCATTTACATACAATAATATTTCAATATTTATTTCAATTTATATGAAATACAATATTGAAATTTCCTGATTGGATATTAATTAATGTTCCTTGATTTGATCCATATTAAAATGTCTCGACATTTTAATGTATGTCGAGGATAAAGAACCCCCCGGTTCATTTCAAAACCCTTCAATGGATACACGCAAGAAACGGGCTGATTCAGCAGCTTTCTGTTCGATCTCCCTTAGGTTCAAATTATCACCAGTACGAGTTAAAGGAATGTCTTGTCGGCCCTTTATTTCCATATAAAGAACACGACGAGGGGAAATACCTTCTTGAACTTCCGTTTTGATCATCTGAATATCCTTCATAAGAAATCGTGGGAAAATACGACGATTTATTCCGGGAAATCCCCAACGAAAAAGACATACAATTCCTTTTCTTTTATCAAACTTATTATAGCCACTACCCACATTGAACAAAATTGTGCACCACAGATAAGAGCTAATGAACAGACCTGCAATACCATGAAAACACATTACAATTCCTTGTGGAAAAAAGAGTATTTGCTGAGATGACAATAGGGGTATCAGGTTCTCACCAAAATAACTCGAAATACCGACCAGGAAAAATCCTAGTGAACCCAGAAAGAGGATACAAGCCCAAAAGAAATTACTTCCTTTTCGAGACCCTGTTATAGGTTCTATCCAGAGCCATTTGGATCGACGATTCATAAAAAATTGTATTCAATTCCATCCTATTGAAGTTGAGGGAATAGCCAACTTTTTTATCCTTTGGTTCCCAAACTCTTATAAACTAGCTATCCATATACATAGATAACATTTCCGTAAAGTCAGCCAAGTATATCTTCTTGTCCATTCTTACCATCCATTTCAAAAAGGTCCTTCCTTAATTTATCAATTTGAGAAACAACACTGGATCAGTGCAGTATCAATATCTACAGGAATAGATATATATACCATATAAAAAATATAACCGACAATATTAACATATTGATCAATACCTATCTATTGAAACATGCGTATATCCAATATGTATATGGATATGAATAGATATCCAAATTATCTATATATAAAATAGAATGGTAAAATCTATCCATATTCATATATGAATATGTCGAAATACATATGGATATTTATACCTATTTTGTGTCTATAAGGGTTCTATCTTATATCATCTGAAATAGATATGGATATCCTATTTGTTCCGCAATTGAAAGATCCAAACCCATTTCTTACATCGGATTTTATAAAATTCATAAAATCTCGTCTTTCTGAATATACAGATGAGAAAGAACCATTGTAATTGCCGGAAGTAATAAGCCGACTAAAGGAACTAAAATAGAGGGTAGGTGAGGAATTATCATAGAATGAGTACCTTACTTAATCAATTAAATTTTTATAAATATTACAAGGAATTATTATAAGATCAAATAAGTGATGGGACCAAATGAGCGGTCCTATTCGTCCTTCTTCATAGAATACATGTACGCAAATATTGTTCTTTTCCCCATCTCTTCCAAAAATTCTGAAAAAGCATTTCAAGTTGGATCCAAAATTGTTTTTGAATAAGATCCCGAGTTCAACAATGAGGATCTTATCTATTACAATATATATACAGATATATTACAACACTTATTCATACTATATAATAAAATAGTGGAAGAACAAGAATCCTGACCAAAATTTCTCTGATTTCGGAGAGCGGAAAATTGGCTATATTTATTGTTAGTATAGGATCGAGGATCATAAATTGTTGGTAAAAAGGGGGTGAAAAGCAATTCTCTTAGAGAAATCATTCTTTCTTTCGCCGCGATAAGAAACTATATCACTGTCACTTCCGTTACAAGGAACTCGATTTGATCTTTTTTCCTTATAAGGAAAAAACTCAACGTTCATTTTTTTCACGAGGAAGACCGTAAAGCTTAAATAGTTCACTCAGAACACCTTTTAAGAGATTACGTGGAACAATCAGATCAAATAAACCATGACCAAATAAATGCTCAGTCACCTGAAAATCTTCAATCACTTTCTGACCTAATGTCTGTTCGATTACTCTTTTACCTGCAAATGCAATGTACGCTTTAGGTTCGGCAATAATGATATCTCCCAACATGCCAAAACTAGCAGTCACTCCACCGGTTGTCGGAGACGTCAGAATCGATAAATATAACAACTTTTTATCCTTCTGATGAATATATAACGCAGAAGCTATTTTAGCCATTTGCATTAAACTAAAACTTCCTTCTTGCATGCGTGCTCCTCCGGAAGCACACACCATAATGACTGGAAGAGATTCCTCGGTAGCGCGCTCGATCAGACGGGTTATTTTCTCACCTACTACAGAGCCCATACTACCTCCCATGAACTTAAAATCCATAACTCCGAGTGCGATAGGAATACCATTTAATTTACCTATGCCTGTTTGAATAGCATCAGTCAAACCTGTCTCTATTTGACAGGAAGTTATATGATCCTTATAAGGTTCATCCTCAGAATTAAGAGGATCAGAATTAGAAGGTTCATCCTCAGAATGAAATTGAAGAACATCTAGAGTGTACATGTCTTCATCCATAGGACGCCAAGTGCCACGATCAATTATAAGTTCTATTCTATCTGAACTATTCATTTGCAGATAATATCCACATTCTTCACAAATACTTTTATTCTCTCTCAAGAATCTGATATAGAGCAAGCTCTCGCAATTATCGCATTGAACCCATAATCTATTAATTTTAACGTAATCAATACTTAGATTCTTGTTCTTATCCATCTCATTGACGTCCTTACTATCCCCTTCGACCGAATCTTTTAGTAATCCAGTTATTTTACGCCTGTCTTCGAACCACTCCCTTATAGACATAGAGTTTTCCATATAAAGGTAAAGATTGTTACTTTTCCTATCTTATTTTGTATGAGGAGAAGTCGTATAAATAAAATGATTAAAATAATTAATGAATAGTGGAATGAATCATTGATAAATCATCTCCATTCATTATTGATTAGGAATCCGAAATATCGATCCGGGATTATGATAGAACCCTTTATTCTGTTATAAAGAAAGATTCTCTCCTATACCGCGATGAAAAGGAATTTTCATCCTAAATATAAAATCTTTTGGGCTAGAAGGGATTTGAACCCTTGACTTCATGGTCCGGAACCATGAGCTCTGATCCACTGAGCTACCAACCCTATCGAATGATCCATAAGATCAATGGAAAGGATGAATAGGATTCGTTATCGAATGCTTTACCCCAAAAAATTTGAATTGACTCACTCTGTTTGAGATATTTGACCTCGGAAATTTCTATATATCAATATCTATTATAGATATTGATATATAGAAATCCCAGATATTAATATCTGAAATCGCAGATCTCCGTTCACGATTTGGCCTAATCTTTGTGGTAGTGGTAAAAGATTGGGCCGAGTCCGATTGGTAGAACGAAAGTCACTGGATTACAAGTAATCAATCGTATCAAATTCAAATTTGATCTCCTTCCATACTTCACAAGCAGCAGCTAGTTCAGGACTCCATTTAGTAGCTTCACGGATCACTTCATTACCTTCACGAGCAAGATCACGTCCTTCATTACGAGCTTGTACACAAGCTTCTAGAGCAACCCGATTAGCTACTGCACCAGGCGCATTTCCCCAAGGGTGCCCCAAAGTTCCCCCACCAAACTGTAGTACGGAATCATCCCCAAAGATCTCGGTCAGAGCAGGCATATGCCAAACGTGAATACCTCCTGAAGCTACGGGCAGAACACCTGGCATAGATACCCAGTCTTGAGTGAAGTAAATACCACGACTTCGATCTTTTTCAATAAAATCATCACGCAGTAGATCAACAAACCCTAAAGTGACGTCTCGTTCCCCTTCAAGTTTACCTACTACAGTACCGGCGTGAATATGATCTCCACCGGACATACGCAATGCTTTAGCCAGTACACGGAAATGCATGCCATGATTTCTTTGTCTGTCAATAACTGCATGCATCGCGCGGTGAATGTGAAGAAGTAGGCCGTTGTCTCGGCAATAATGAGCCAAAGAAGTATTTGCAGTAAAACCTCCCGTCAGATAGTCATGCATAACGATAGGAACTCCCAATTCTCTTGCAAATATTGCCCTTTTCATCATTTCTTCACATGTACCTGCAGTAGCATTCAAGTAATGTCCCTTAATTTCACCCGTCTCAGCCTGAGCCTTATAAAGTGCTTCCGCACAAAAGACAAAACGATCTCTCCAGCGCATGAATGGTTGGGAATTTACGTTCTCATCATCCTTGGTAAAATCAAGTCCACCACGGAGACATTCGTAAACTGCTCTACCATAGTTCTTAGCCGATAGACCCAATTTTGGTTTGATAGTACATCCCAATAAAGGACGGCCATATTTGTTCAATTTATCCCTTTCGACTTGGATACCATGAGGTGGACCTTGAAAAGTTTTGGAATAAGCAGGGGGGATCCGCAAATCTTCCAAACGTAGAGCCCGTAGGGCCTTGAATCCAAATACATTACCTACAATGGAAGTGAACAAGTTAGTAACAGAACCTTCTTCGAAAAGGTCTAAGGGGTAAGCTACATAGGCAATAAATTGACTCTCCTCTCCAGGAACGGCCTCGATGTCATAGCATCGTCCCTTGTAACGATCAAGACTAGTAAGTCCATCGGTCCAAACAGTGGTCCATGTACCGGTGGAAGATTCAGCAGCTACTGCTGCTCCCGCTTCCTCGGGCGGCACCCCAGGTTGAGGAGTTACTCGGAATGCTGCCAAGATATCCGTATCTTTGGTCTGATATTCAGGAGTATAATAAGTTAATCTGTAATCTTTAACACCAGCTTTGAATCCGACACTAGCTTTAGTCTCTGTTTTTGGTGACATAAGTCCCTCCTTTATTAATAATTATTTCTCGCAAGGACGAGGTCTGCTCGACATGGATCGAACGTAAACAATCGATTTTGTTTGACAGAAATATCCTACAAAACAGTCGTCCGTTATTGGACAATAAGATCTAATTGATTTTGACAGAAATATCCTACAAAACAGTCGTCCGTTATTGGACAATAAGATCTACTAGATACACTCTCATTGTATAATGTTCTTTATGTATGACGCAACCCAATTTTTGCTCTTGAAGTTCTTCATTGACCCAAGCACCTTTCAGCTGTTAAACTAGTTAATTAATGAATTTAAGGAACCGAATTGACCTTTAACCATAATGGTGCGAATTGTCCATATGACAATACATATAGAATATGGAACAAATGTGCGTACGAAGAGATAACGACCAATGAGATAAAGGTCATTCGTAAGGTTAAAGTTTCAAATTTCACAGATGATATGGACATAATGTTGAAGTATTTTCAATTTTAGTTATGGATAAATGGGTTCTAGTTATAGAGAAATCGAAGACTTCCTCATGATCCTTATCCATATCTATCTACCTACTTAATATTCCAAATATTAATTTGAACTTTTCAATAAAGTAGGGTATTACCCAGGTGGTAACATCCCATTCATTATTGACTGATCTGATCGACCCGATACGGAAGGAACCTTTTTGTTATTGATAATATTGGAAAAATAATATTGATATATATCAAATTCAAGATTCAAGGAAATTTTTTCCTTTTTTGTATGAGAACCAATCCTCTTGTTCTTGGGGTTTCCGCACTTGTGGAAAAAAGTGTGGGACGTATCGCTCAAATCATTGGCCCAGTACTGGATGTATCTTTTCCTCCAGGTAATATGCCTAATATTTACAATTCATTGACAGTTAAGGGTCAAGGTACAACCGGTAAGGAAATTCAGGTTACTTGTGAAGTACAACAATTATTAGGAAATCATAAGGTTAGAGCTGTAGCTATGAGTGCTACAGATGGTTTGACGAGAGGAATGAGAGTGATTGACACGGGAGCTCCTCTGAGTGTTCCAGTTGGTGGAGCTACTCTCGGACGAATTTTCAATGTTCTTGGAGAACCTGTTGATAATTTGGGTCCTGTAGATGCTCGCATAACATCTCCTATTCATAGATCTGCTCCCGCCTTTATAGAGTTGGATACAAAATTATCCATCTTCGAAACAGGCATTAAAGTAGTAGATCTTTTGGCTCCTTACCGCCGTGGGGGAAAAATCGGTTTATTTGGAGGAGCTGGAGTGGGTAAAACAGTACTCATTATGGAGTTGATCAACAACATTGCTAAGGCTCATGGAGGGGTATCTGTATTTGGAGGAGTAGGAGAACGTACCCGTGAAGGGAATGATCTTTACATGGAAATGAAAGAATCGGGAGTAATTAATGAACAAAGCATCTCAGAATCAAAAGTGGCTCTGGTCTATGGTCAGATGAATGAACCACCAGGAGCTCGTATGAGAGTCGGTTTAACTGCTCTAACCATGGCCGAATATTTCCGAGATGTCAATGAGCAAGACGTATTATTATTTATTGATAACATCTTCCGCTTTGTCCAAGCGGGATCAGAGGTATCCGCCCTATTAGGCAGAATGCCTTCCGCCGTGGGTTATCAGCCAACTCTTGCCACGGAAATGGGTTCTTTGCAAGAGAGAATTACTTCCACAAAAAGGGGATCCATAACCTCGATTCAAGCAGTTTATGTACCTGCTGACGACTTGACCGACCCTGCTCCTGCTACGACATTTGCACATTCAGATGCTACTACCGTACCATCGAGAGGATTAGCTGCCAAGGGTATCTATCCAGCAGTGGATCCTTTAGATTCAACATCGACTATGCTCCAACCTTGGATCGTAGGTGAAGAACATTACGAAATTGCACAAGGGGTTAAGCAAACTTTACAACGTTATAAGGAACTTCAAGACATTATAGCTATTCCTGGACTGGATGAATTATCGGAGGAAGATCGTTTAATCGTAGCAAGAGCAAGAAAAATTGAACGTTTCCTATCACAACCCTTTTTCGTAGCAGAGGTATTCACAGGTTTCCCGGGCAAATATGTTGGTCTAATGGAAACAATTAGAGGGTTTCAAATGATCCTTTCCGGAGAATTAGATGGTCTTACCGAACAGTCTTTTTATTTGGTGGGTAACATTGATGAAGCTACCGCGAAGGCTATTAACTAAAGTGAATTTTGAAAATGACCCTAAATCTTCGTGTACTGTCTCCTAATCGAGTCGTTTGGGATTCAGAAGTTAAAGAAATAATCCTATCTACTAATAGTGGTCAAATTGGCGTATTACCCAATCATGCTTCACTTGTGGCAGCTGTAGATATAGGAGTTATGAAAATACGTCTCAATGGACGGTGGTCCACTATGGCTTTGATGGGCGGTTTCGCCAAGATAGACAATGATAAAATAACCGTATTGGTCAATAATGCAGAGAGAGATGTTGACATCAATCTAAAAGAAGCCCAGGAAACTTTTCGAATAGCTAAAGCTGACTTAGCTCGAGCCGAAGGCAAAAGACAAGCAATTGAGGCTGATGTAGCTCTGAAAAGAGCTAGAACACGATTAGAGGCTATCAATGCTAGCCCCCCCGTCTCTAATGAAAATTTTGGAGAATGATCTGAAAATGGATTGATTCAATGTTCTGTCTCGATCCAAAAAAGTGGAGTAAAGCTTATTAGATGCCATCGACTCTTCAATGGTATCTAATAAGTTTACCTACTATTGGATTTGAACCAATGACTCTCGCCGTATGAAAGCGATACTCTAACCACTGAGTTAAGTGGGTCATTTATTCTCATAGGTAGAGTTGGACTCTATAAACAATTCTAAATGGAATTAAACGTATAGACAATGTTTCTCTGGCGCAGATCGAACTTATTGGGACGTATTAGATCATAGTATCGGATCATGAAATATCTACCTTGACAGAAAGTGATCCATCTGGTTAGTATAGTAGTGTATCACCAAGACTGGCAAGGAAGGGCTATAGCTCAGCATGGTAGAGCACCTCGTTTACACGTGCGCCAATGGTTTTCGGGAGAGTTTATCGATTCGTCCGATCCACGAAATAGATTCTATGTGAAATAGTCTTACTCTATCAATTTGTTTCTCTGGGGAACAATAGCATGACAAAGATGAAGTTCGATCCGATTCGAATTACGAATCTAATTGATATGGTCAATCCCAGCTCCGTTCAATGCCAGGCATAATGAGTATAATACGGGGACCTCAAAATAGATTCTTTTCGCTCTATGAACTTTTAGGTGTATGAAGTGTCATATTTCACTTTTTGAGCGATAGAGGAGACTCTATTTGAGTCAATCTATGCCCGAGCAAGGCAGACCTACGTCAAGGAAACCTTTTGAATAACTTTGGGATTGCTTCCGAAGGGTAATAATTTGGAGCACACGGAGCCATATTAGTATCTTCCTGGAAAGAGGAGAATGGCAGACTAACCGATCTTTCCATCAGTTAATGAAAGAGCCCAATGCGAGAAAATGCATGTTGGGTTCTTGGAACAGTTCAAATCATTTTGATAATAAGAACTTTGATCTGTTCTACCGAGAAGGTCTACGGTTCGAGCCCGTATAGCCCTATACATTCCACTAAGTTACACTACTTTATTTATATATATATATATATCCCCTCATAGTCCCTATGACTTGGCCTTGAAGAGTCTTTCGGATCATATAAACTATTCTCATGTCCTTATCGAGATCGATGGATGGGAACGTTGGAACAGGACAGGCAGATAATTATTTCTCATCGATCGAGATTGATCCGATACCAGATGATCGCACCTATAAACCCTTTTTTTCATTAATAAAAAAAGAGGGGAAAGAAAATAAGTTAAGTAACGACTGACATGATGATATGCAATAATAATCCATTACATTATTGGAGGTTACTAATCTACTTCTGATAGATCCAAGGTTCTAATGATTGATCCCAGCCTATTGGATCTTGGCCTTCGTTCGAATAGTAAGTAATTAGGATCGATCATTGTAATTTGATGAATCAGGTGTAGGGAATTCCTAGCTAGTATGATGAATGACTTCCTCCTTTCCTTTTATTCTCAAGGGAATCCATAAGAAGGGGATCTATGGAAGTATCTGTCCGATCCAATCTGTCTAATCTGTCCAATCCAAAGAGTTCGGATCGTAGAACTGGAACTAATTGTAACATACAAGAAACAAGGCGTTTTTTCTTTTCTTTTTTTCTAGGCACTTCTAGATTCTACATACAAATATAGATAGAGGATTTATAAGGTATTCCATACTATATTGCTTGGATTTGCACAATGTTAGAATTCCCATTGTAAGATAATCTAGTTCGGAACCGAGGGAAAAGCGGGTAATTTGTCACGATATTTTCTATATTGTATCACATTTCTTTTTTTGTTCATTTTTATCGCTAGCTCTTCGAAAAACTCGAGAGTTCTCTAAAATATCATATGTTTGAAGCAGTTTCTAGTCCAGTCAAAGTATCGATTGGACATGTGGCTTTTAGCTCCATCCAAACGCAACGCATTCCGTTGGGGTTGAACGAAGTCCTTTTCCGTTCAATCGAAAATCCCGGCTGTATCTATCCCTTTGCTAAAGATCGGGGCGAAGATCTTGATCAACTAGGATTCTCTACAATATGTTATTTATGGTAAATCAAACCTATTCTTGAACCATAGAAGTGGGAAGTACTACGGATATTCCAAATACCTGGAAAGGAAAATTCTCTGGAGTTGATCCATTCTAGCTAAAGGCGAACCTTTGGTTCGTTCTCTTTCTCCACCTAAGATCATAACTCTGTTGGGACAAAACTAGAATCCCTTGCTCAAAAATAATGTGGACTGCGACCCAAAAGAAGTTGCCTTCTGCCCCGTTACAAATAGATATTTACTCGGTTAGACAATAGATCTGTCCGAAATCATGTTATATCGGAATGAGCCCGGACTCATCACGAACTTATACGTGAAGGATTTGATACGTTCCACGGATCGATTGACGCCTACCAAGACGTTTCATTCGTCTTCTTTCAATACTGTAAAATGTTCACTATCTCCGTTGATAGATGAGCCTCGAAATTTGTATATTTGTCCCATCACCTGCATTATAATATAATAAATAACTTGATTGTCTCTTAACCGTGCGTGTAAGACGGACATCCAGACCTTTTTTTTTTCTTCGTAGGAAACATGAGCCCTTTATCGGACTTGAACCGATGACTTACGCCTTACCATGGCGTTACTCTACCACTGAGTTAAAAGGGCCCCCCCATCATATATTAATGAGTAAGTCTACTACGGTATATGAACAAAAAATTGGATGCACATGATCCATCTATATTTATAGATATCAAGTTGAGAACATATATTAGTAGCTCGTAGGTTTACATGAGAGGAGGGTAGGGATAGCTATACTGGAAACTCCGGGCTGAGCTGATACGAAGCGAATGGAGACAAGTTATGTTATGCCTAAAAACAATTCTGAATGTATTGCTAGAAGAGCCGCGGGATCAACGGGTCAGGTCCTATTGCAATTACCTGAAATGCGTTTGCATAATATTATTTCTCGATCGGGTATGGCTCCCACCATTCCCGGAGCTAAACAATTAGTTAATCATAGACATACCTCGGTCAATGACCATATGGTAGATATTTCGAAAATGAATTCTAAATAATTCAATTCTTTTTAACAGAATTCTTCAAATATCATTACAAACTGTAGAAAATTTGAACAAATAGGAAGATGTTCCCGGATATAATCTATCGCAAACCTAAGAAGATCAATGGTTGTAAGGAAACCCCTTCTATTTTGAAAGATGGCGATGATATTAAACCAATTCTTTTCTTTCTTAATCCAAGATAAATATAATCCTTCTTCCATTTTCTCTTCTTCCCCATCTGTGTAATTTCGATCAGGAACATAGCCTTGAGTAACTGATATCTTTTATAATAATACATAAAGAAATAAATAGAGAGCCCATTCAGATATTGAAATATCTAGGTATTTTCATTTTATACTGGAGAGAAAAAAATGGATGCATTCAATGTAACTAATTTATTAAAAAAAAAATTAAGGAGGAAATTGAAGAAATGACGTCAAATTTGGAATTTGTTAATTTTGTTAATTATGAAGCTATTGCATTTGTTCTAGCTTTTTTTGCTTCTATTTCAATAACTCTTTTGGCTTTCAAATTAGCTGAATCACTATATGATGCATGAATGATTCTTTGCTTTTCTTGGCCTGGCCGGTGGCCAGGCCAGCCAGGTCAGAAAAAAGGGGGAAAAAATTATTTTGAACGGAATGAACAATATGATTCGCTAGATTTCTTTTTCTCTAAATAATTGCTCTATTCATTACATTATCGATACAATCCATACATGTTATGGTATACACCTTCACTCCACCATTCATTTTGTTACACATGAACTCTTCCATCTTGGAGAGATGGCTGAGCGGACTAAAGCGGCGGATTGCTAATCCGTAGTACGGATAATCCGTACCGAGGGTTCGAATCCCTCTCTCTCCGTTCGGTCACTATTGATCCTGAAAACGAAAACTCCGAATCTTTCTACGGAAAAGACCAATTAACCTAGAGACTTTTTTCACTATTCTTTACGTCCGGGATTACGTCCTGGATCGTTCGATAGAAATCCAAAGATAAAAAGAGAAATGAAAAATACCACTACTGCGTAAACGAACAGCTTAAGAGTAAGCATTACGTAATCTCCAGGATCCTGATTATAAGTACAACAGAATAGATCATCAATCTTTGTACCATATATGGATACTTGAATACCAAGCAATAGTATGATTCATACAAATCACGAAATTATTTTTCCGGATCACGTGTGAAAATAAATTTGAAAGAAGGAGATAATTTATCCCTTTGTTTTCCAAATGGTCTTTCTTCCCTTCTTATTTGTTTGAATCAACCAGATATTTATCGAATCTTTATGAAAATATGTAATTCGTATCAATACGTGACCAAATAGCCCAATCCAAAGTGAGCGATGAGATCGGAAGGAATTGACGAAGGTGAGTTAAAAAGTTTTTAGCCGGGAGCAGATAAGGTATCTGGATCTGGTATCGTCGGGCGGAGCAAGGATAGAACTTCTGCCACAAAAAATATAAAGAGTGATACAAAAATTGGATCAATGACAGCGATCCAAAAACTTGAAAAAGGAAAAAAGAGGATACTTTTTATCGAAAACTTACAGCAGCTTGCCAAACAAAGGCTAAGAGAAAAGAAAGAACGGGAATAATTGGCATTACATCGACAATTGGATCGGAAATCGCATAAGCCTCAGGTAATTTTCCAAAAAAGGGATTATTTGAATGAATAAAGGCATCATCTAGACAAATATTGAGCATAACTGGCATTTTTCTTCTCCAATAAAAATTAGGGGGGGGGTAAAGCCAGAAAAGTCTTTGATTAATGGAATTGATCGAAGCTCTTCGGCAAGTTTGACCGGACTTGGGGTTGGAAGGGATGATTCTTTCATACATACAATATTTTACCCAATCTAATAGAGATTGATCAATGAATGGATATTCTTATCCCTTTTTATGTTTCTCCTATTATGTCCAATTCCATTAATAACCTATTTTGTTTCAAAATCCACAAAATTATCTGGCCAATTGGGATCTGATCTAATGAATCTTGGATCCTAATGAGTTGACAAAAAATTTGATATAAGTATTCATTAGCATATGAATAGAAAAATAGGATGGGAATGGGGCGTGGCCAAGCGGTAAGGCAGCAGGTTTTGATCCTGTTATTCGGAGGTTCGAATCCTTCCGTCCCAGACTTATTTCATTGGTTCCTGTTTTCCCTTCCCTCCCTCTTCCCTTTCTTCTTTCGTAAAGGGTAAATCCAATGGAATTTCGTTCTACTTTTTATCATCATTTCACCATACTTATCAGAAGGGAATGTGATTACAATGGGGAAGGGATAAAGGGATATCTCTGTGGTGCAAGATGGGAATACAGATCAATTTGAGATAAGGTTCAATTTATGAAATTAGCCCATTGGATGTATGCTGGTCCTGCTCATATTGGAACTCTACGAGTAGCTAGTTCATTCAAAAATGTCCATGCCATTATGCATGCTCCTCTAGGAGATGATTATTTTAATGTAATGCGCTCTATGTTAGAACGGGAAAGAAATTTTACTCCTGCAACTGCTAGTATAGTAGATCGTCACGTACTAGCACGTGGATCTAAAAAAAGAGTTGTGGATAATATTCTTCGAAAAGATAAGGAGGAAGGTCCCAATCTGATCATATTGACACCTACATGTACCTCTAGTATCTTGCAAGAGGATTTAAAAAACTTTGTGGATAGAGCATCCATAATCTCCGATTGCAACGTCATTTTTGCGGATGTGGATCATTATCAAGTGAATGAAATTCAGGCAGCGGATAGAACTTTGGAACAGGTGGTTCGATATTATTTGGAGAAATCCCATAGACAAGAAACATTGGATCAATTTGTAACAGATGCACCTTCTGTAAATATAATTGGGATTCTTACTCTGGGCTTTCATAATCGACACGATTGTCGTGAGTTGAGACGTTTATTAAAAGATCTGGACATCAGAATTAATCAAATAATTCCTGAAGGAGGATCTGTAGAGGATCCAAAAAATTTACCAAAAGCTCGGTTCAATTTAATTCCTTATCGTGAAGTGGGCTTAATGACAGCGATGTATTTGAATAAAGAATTTGGAATGCCTTATGTATCTACAACTCCTATGGGAGCTGTAGATATGGCTGCGTGCATCCGACAGATAAAGAAATATCTTGATACCTTGGCGGCTCCTATTTTATCAAGCAAAAGGGTTGATTACGAATCCTATATAGATGGACAAACTCGATTCGTTTCCCAAGCTGCTTGGTTCTCAAGATCTATCGATTGTCAGAATTTTACGGGGAAAGAAACAGTCGTTTTTGGTGATGCAACTCATGCTGCTTCAATCACTAAGATACTTGCTAGAGAGATGGGAATTCGTGTGAGTTGTACAGGTACTTATTGTAAACATGATGCAGAATGGTTCAAAGAGCAAATTAAAGATTTTTGTGATGAGATAATCATCACAGATGATCATGCTGAAGTAGGAGATATTATCGCTCGCGTGGAACCCTCTGCAATATTTGGTACTCAAATGGAACGTCATATCGGTAAACGTCTTGAGATTCCCTGTGGAGTTATTTCCGCACCAGCTCATATCCAAAATTTTTCCTTGGGATATCGACCCTTCCTGGGTTACGAAGGTACTAATCAAATAGCTGATCCAGTTTATAACTCATTCGCTCTGGGTATGGAGGATCATCTTCTAGAGATTTTTTGTGGTCATGATACGAAGGAAATAATGACTAAATCATTATCCACGGATATGAGTCTAATTTGGAATCCTGAAAGTCGACTAGAATTGAATAAAATCCCCCGTTTTGTCAGGGACGAAGTAGAGAGAAATACAGAAAAATTTGCACGACGAAAGGGCATCTTGAACATTACTGTTGAGGTAATGCACGCAGCTAAAGAAGCATTAAGTTAAGTACCTAATAAATATAAATTAATTGATTACATTGAGTGTATTCTATACAAAAAAAGTGGATCCAATTCGATACCTATTCCTATCATATCAATTGAGTTAATGACTATTCATAATCACGTCTCGATCATGATTCGAGATCAGGGAGGGATCTTAAAAACATCGTCTTAATCGGTTTCGTGGATGTGAATTATGACATCCAACATTTCATATTTGGATCAAATGCCCTTCCCTTGGCTCAACATTATTCTTATTTTATTATATACTCTCCAAGTCACTCTCGTTTCCACGTGATTCCATACAAAGATGACGAATATTTGAATCGTTCTACCGAGGCTGTTACAAATAAGCCTAGTATTTTCTCTCGATGCGTCTAACATATCGTCCCAATACAGTGCCAATCCAACAATTAATTTATCTCTTATTCTGGATTGACAATAGTGTATTGTGTCGATATAATTCGTCCATTCACAATAGAAATAGATATCTTAGGTTCATCATTTATCAGTGATTCTATCCAATCATGATAATTCTGTCGACGGATCATTTATTCATAACCTAGAATACTTTATTCTGGAATGGTGGATCGAAATTCTACATGTCCATATATGAACTGACAAGTTAATTATTTGGTCATTCACATAGGTTTTTGATCCCTCCCGTTCGTCATTTAACAACAACGATCGGTAAGATTCAATTTACCGGTTCATATTGAGTAACCTCGCATTCCACTTCGATCGTATATATCCTCAATATCTATTTGCAATATGGGTTGCTAACTCAATGGTAGAGTACTCGGCTTTTAAGTGCGACTAAGGTCTTTTACACATTTGAATGAAGTAGAAAACTCGTCGATACCATCGGTAAAGTTCGGAAGACTACGACTGATCCTCGAAGTATAATGAATGGAAAAAACAGCATGTCGTTCCAACATATGATCTTTATGATACCTGATATTATTTTTAGGATACCTGATTGTATTCGATCAGGACCGGATCTGATTTAAGGAATCAAATGGGTGGGAAATGTCTATTATATACCTAGATGGATGTATAATATGCTCATCCTTTCGGATCAAATGTGATAATTGTGAATAGGATCGAATCAATTCGCGGTTAAGTCAAATGAGTAAATGGAGAAAGCTATATGACTTGAATCATAAGTAGACCCAGAGGAACGAGCTTCTGTTCCTCGTTCCAATTTAACGAGCGAGGAATTCCCTTTACTGATCAGAAGTTAAGAGCATTTTAGTACCCGATATCGGGAGGTTTTTCCTGAGTAGATCAGGGATTTATACACTCACAATGAGTCCTAAGTACTCGAGTACAGATGTGTAAGATAAATAGTGTACTGACCAGGTTGATTTATTCCATGAGTCAGGAGAGCGATCGGTTGCCAGAATAAAAGATTTTCATTCTTCCTCCTGACGAATGAGATCCTTGGGTAGTAAATCTGCTGAATAGAAGATAGAATCTGGATATACGGATATATCTCTTTTTTCCTATCTTGTCCCGACTAGATCGCACCATGTATTATCTCAGAAATTAAGAGGTTATTCTCATGAACGAGAGCCATAGCTGAGGTTTGAAAATGGATGAGTTCCATAGAAACGGAAAGGAAGATAGCTCTTGGCAACAATGCTTTTTATATCCACTCTTTTTTCAGGAAGATCTTTACGCAATTTATCATGATCATTATTTGGATGGATCGAGTTCCTCCGAACCGATGGAACATGTAAGTTCCAATGATCAATTCAGTTTCCTAACTGTAAAACGTTTGATTGGTCAAATACGTCAACAGAATCATTCAATTGTTTTATTCGTGAATTGTGATCCAAATCCATTAGTTGAACGCAACAAGAGTTCCTATTATGAATCGGTACTAGAAGGACTTACATTGGTCCTGGAAGTTCCGTTCTCTATACGGTCAAAATATTCTGTGGAAGGGATAAATGAATGGAAGAGTTTCCGGTCGATCCATTCAATATTTCCCTTCTTGGAAGATAAATTCCCGCATTCAAATTATATATCAGATACACGAATACCCTATTCTATTCATCCAGAAATTTTGGTTCGAACCTTTCGTCGCTGGATCCGAGATGCTCCCTCCTTGCACCCATTACGATCTGTTCTCTATGAATATCGAAATAGTCCAGAGAATTTACAAAGATCGATTATTGTCGCCCCAAGAGTGAATACGAGATTTTTCCTATTCCTGTGGAATCATTATGTCTATGAATGCGAATCCATTTTAGTTCCCCTTCTTAAACGATCCTCTCATTTACGATCGTTGTCTCATGGATCTTTCCCTGAGCGAACTCATTTTGATCGAAAGATCAAACATATTATCATATTTTCTCGTCGAAATTCACTGAAAAGGATCTGGTCGTTGAAGGATCCTAACATTCACTATTTTAGATATGGAGAAAGATCTATTATAGCTATAAAGGGTACTCATCTCCTAGTGAAAAAATGTAGATATCATCTTCCAATTTTTCGGCAATGTTATTTCCATCTTTGGTCCGAACCATATAGGGTATGTTCTCATCAATTATCCAAGAATTGTTCTTCTTCTCTAGGCTATTTTCTGAGGATTCGGATGAAACCTCTTTTGGTCAGGACCAAAATGCTAGATGAGTTATTTATTGCCGATCTTATTACCGGTGAATTTGATCCAATAGTTCCGATTGTACCAATAATTGGATTATTGGCTAGAGAAAAATTCTGTGACATATCAGGGCGGCCAATTAGTAAATTGTCTTGGACCAGTCTAACAGATGATGATATCCTCGATCGATTCGATCGAATTTGGAGAAATCTTTTTCATTATTACAGTGGATCCTTTGGTCGAGATGGTTTATATCGTATTAAGTATATACTTTCATTATCATGTGCTAAAACTTTAGCCTGTAAACATAAAAGTACGATACGTGTAGTTCGGAAGGAATTAGGTCCAGAACTCTTTAAAAAATCGTTTTCAAAAGAACGAGAATTCGATTCTCCGCCCTTTTCATCAAAGGCGGCGGCCCGCTCACAGAGAGAACGAATTTGGCATTCAGATATTCCCCAGATAAATCCCCTAGCCAATTCCTGGCAAAAGATACAGGATCTGAAAATAGAAAACTTATTTGACCAATGAAATGCTCTTTGAGTCATTGCCTCGATTCAGAATCATTTTTATTTTTCCATCCGAGAACTAAAATGATTAGGAAATAGATACATTACATGGGGAAAGCCGTGTGCGATGAGAATTGCAAGCACGGTTTGGGGAGAGATTTCTCGCTCTTACTGATACTGAAGGAGCAGATCATCCACTCCATCCGACGAGCTCCGGGTTCGAGTCCCGGGCAACCCGGATAAAATTGATCCAATTCCGATAGGTACCTCTGTCCACTTATTCTGGTTCTGGATCCAATCAAGTTCCTTTTCATATTCGTTCCTATTCACAGGGAACGAACTATTGCACTATGGGTTCTCCGGAAAGGTGATGAAGAATTGATATCCCACTCATATCAATTTATTCATAATTCGGTTCCAGAATCGCTTTGCACTTCGTTGTAGCGAACAAAAAAATTTTCTCTTCACTGATTCAATCCTATCCGTTCTCATTACAACGGATCTCCCATTCCTGGAACCAGAAATAAAGAATTTGATGGAGTATCTAACCACAGATAGATCTATAGAGTGTGGAATATATGCAAAAAAGTATAGAGTCTATCTAAAATACATCTATATTCTATCAATATAGTATAGATCAGTATCTATCCCGTTGGGATAGATATTGAAATTCCATCCCGGATATTGGTTGACATTGATACATGGATCATATTATACTGTCAAATAACAAGCCTTATGCTTGGGAGCCTCTGATGATTTTATAAACGAAGTTCTGACCATGACCGCAATTATAGAAAGACGCGAAAGCGCAAATTTATGGGGTCGCTTCTGCGACTGGATTACTAGCACTGAAAACCGTCTTTACATTGGATGGTTCGGTGTCTTGATGATCCCTACCCTATTGACCGCAACCTCTGTATTCATTATTGCTTTCATCGCAGCTCCTCCGGTAGATATTGATGGTATTCGTGAGCCTGTCTCCGGTTCTCTTCTTTATGGAAACAATATTATCTCTGGTGCCATTATTCCTACCTCTGCAGCTATCGGTTTGCACTTCTATCCCATTTGGGAAGCAGCTTCCGTCGATGAATGGCTATACAACGGGGGTCCTTACGAGCTAATCGTTCTACACTTCCTACTTGGTGTAGCTTGCTATATGGGTCGTGAGTGGGAGCTTAGCTTCCGTCTAGGTATGCGTCCTTGGATTGCTGTTGCATACTCAGCTCCTGTTGCAGCTGCTACTGCCGTTTTCTTGATCTACCCTATTGGTCAAGGAAGCTTCTCTGACGGTATGCCTCTAGGAATCTCTGGTACTTTCAATTTCATGATTGTATTCCAGGCTGAGCACAATATCCTTATGCATCCATTCCACATGTTGGGTGTAGCTGGCGTATTCGGCGGCTCTCTATTCAGTGCTATGCATGGTTCTTTGGTAACTTCCAGTTTGATCAGGGAAACTACTGAGAATCAGTCCGCAAATGTAGGTTACAAATTTGGTCAGGAGGAAGAAACCTACAATATTGTGGCTGCTCACGGTTATTTTGGCCGATTGATCTTCCAATATGCTAGTTTCAACAACTCCCGTTCTTTACATTTCTTCTTAGCTGCTTGGCCCGTAGCAGGTATCTGGTTTACCGCTCTAGGCATAAGCACTATGGCTTTCAACTTAAATGGATTCAATTTCAACCAATCTGTAGTTGACAGTCAAGGTCGTGTAATTAACACTTGGGCTGATATCATTAATCGTGCTAACCTAGGTATGGAAGTTATGCACGAACGTAATGCTCACAACTTTCCTCTGGATCTAGCTGCTGTTGAATCTATTTCAATAGGCGGATAATACTCTGATGGATTGTTATCGTGTATTGCTTAACTGAACAGTACCAAGCCTTTCAATAAAATGAAAGGTTTGGTATTCTTCAAATGTTTGTTGTTATCCCTCCTACTTTTTCCCATTCCATAAAGAATGAATATGTGCAGTTCCCCTGCATCCAGCAGGAATTGAACCCGCGAGTTCGCCAATTATGAGTTGGGCGCTTTAACCATTCAGCCATGGATGCTGGATAAAGATCATCAACATATTCATTCTATAATATGAGTATAGACTCAGATCTTAAATTGGGTAGTTCGGGACCCAATCACATTCTTTCTCTCATACTTTATTAATGTAAAGTATTATCAATAGACATTTTACAGAGGCCCACGACCGAACAACTTGTTCGAGAGTTGGTTGGGAGTTAGTCTTCGATCTTGCTTTGATCCCCTGTCAGAGGTCGCCGACCCACATACAAACGTTAGCTCGTTGTCGGGACGGACCTAGAAATTTTCTTATTGGAAGAAATGACCGTAGATAGAGACAATTGGTTTGTTTTTCCGGGGCGGACGTAGCCAAGTGGACCAAGGCAGTGGATTGTGAATCCACCACGCGCGGGTTCAATCCCCGTCGTTCGCCCATAAAATAAGAAAAAAACGGACTGGATTCGATCCTTTTTTCAGTGAAAAAAATTTGATAAATGTGGTATAATTTCTATCCATGCAGTATAATTGTCTGGTTTGGTTGACACGAGCTTTCCAATTCTATTAAATCAATATGTATTATATATTCTATTCATTTCATTGGGATGAATAAAAAAAAGGGGGGGTAGGGAGGGTAAAAAATAAATGAAAAAAAGGAGATCCTGGCTAATAAAATGGGAAGAGATACAAAGTTATAAATTTCTATGCAATCCATGGGCCGAATCCAATTTGGTGAGATTTTTAATTAAAATCTTTTCGCTTCGGGATCGCCTTATAAAGCTCTTTGACCTTAGAATTCTCAGTACGTTGCTTTTACGCGATCTACGTAAAAGAAATCCATATTTTTTGATAAAAGGTGTAGTAGTACTTACATTCTCGGTCCTCATATATCACGTCAATCATAAAAGTAGTATGATCGAGAGAAAAAATTTCTGTTTGATGAAACTATTTCCTATACATATAAACTTTATGGAACTCGGAAATGAAACATCGGAAGAATATTTAAAACCTTTAAACAAAAATTGGTTTATATTTCCGCATCTTTTCCTGTCTTTCCAATTGAAAAGATCTTACAATCGATCCATAGAGCATTCCAATCCCATTAGTTTCAATTCAGGATATGACAGGAACATTAACAAGAAGGATGAGATGATCGCGGAGAATCAAGGACCGAGTGAAACTCATTCGAAGAAGGATGAAAAAGATATCAATTCGAAGATCGATTCGACTCTCAGTTCAACCGAAAATGAGTATTGGGAACCTGAAAAAGATCTTTGTGAAGATCCATTCACAAGAAATAAAACAGAGATTGAGCAACAAAGAGAAAGATCAATTCTTTGGGATCTTTCTTCTATTGAAAGAGAACAAACAAAAAAAGAATCAGATTTGTCCTCAAAGTGTTTCTCAGAATATTCTCCAATCTCTTGGGCGAAAGAATTATTTACAAAAGATCCAAGATATATGGACGAGAATTCCTTTCTGAAGGAAAGGAAAAGATTAATTGATAATTTTACAAAATCAATTCGTTATTTTTGTTCTTACATATTGCCAATAGATGAACCGTGTATGGGTGGTCCTAGTGCTACTAAGAAGCCCATTAAAAATTTCAACTTATTGAAAAGGCAACAAGATGTTTTTTTCCAAGATTTAAGGAATTCAAAATCCTATTCATTAATGAATAGGATAGTTGATCTATGGAAGATAAAAACATATTTTGAAATTGAAAATCCTTCCTCGAATTGTGCTATTTCATCAGATCCCGGATGTACTATTCTTAGAAAGCCAAGTTATATGAACCGATCCGACTGTATTCAATCTATAAAATGGAATTTTACTCTGCCTTGGAATCTATCTTCTACATTCTGTGATCAAAGCAAAGGACAATACATATGGCTCAACAATTTGAGATTGAAAACGAAAAAAATTGTTCTGAAAATAACAGATCAATTCACTCTATCAATAACTAAGCCTAGTAAGGTTCATTATCAAATTTCTTTTGATATTGATTATAACATGAATCCATTATATGAACTCAACAAGAATGGATCGTTGAGATCGAATCGGATCTTTAACCACAGAGAGAAATTGAATAATAAATCTTTATGGGTCCTCCTTAATATTACTGATAAAGAGGATGAATATTTAGATCAAATAATCGACAAAGAATTAAGCCAAATCAATTCCAAAAATCGCTTGGAGATAGGAACCCCTCTTAACGATTATAGAACTGAAGCTTTCAATTGGTATGAATCAATTCGGTATAAGATTGCCGGGTATTCAGAAAATGCATTCAATAGATTCTATTTTATGAGCAGGTTAAGTCGCAATTTAAAGGATCAAATTCGAACAAATTGGATAGCAAATGAAAGTTTGAATAATGTAACGAAAAATACAATTGACCGGCATTCATCCAGTTGGAGAAAAAGTCAGAGAGAATGGTTCAACCATTCTATTATTCGAACGGATAAACATATCAATCGGAATTTGAATGTGTACAAATGGTCCAATCAGACCGAATACTTTATGAAATATTTGAAACATGTTTTTTCTAAACAAAACTATTTTCAAATAGTGTTCGATCCAATTGAATCATGTACTAATACTAATCAAGATTCAATTGGTTGGTCTGTAAATCCCAACAAAAAAGATTATTCAAAGTTTTCTTCCCTTTTTGAAATTACTGTGGAGATCTTAAATTCGAAGTTCGATATCATTTCGAAGTTCAATTCTAAGTTCGATATTTTCATTTCGATTTTGGATTTTCGCTTTAATGAGCTAAAAAGTCTTAATTATCAACGATTAAATGAGTTGTTGGATCCAATTGGTGCTCTAATCGTTCATTTCAAAACATTCAAACCCTTTCTTTTGGATGACCATAATCTTTCACAAAGATCAAAATTATTGATCGATGAAGGAACAATTGCACCATTTGTTCCGAATGAGATACCGATTAATCCATGGATTATTGACTTATTCGATAATGAAAAGAATCGCATGGAATCGTTCGATAACACTGATTTTTCGACGATATCCAACGATCGAGACAATTGGTTGAATCCCGTGAAACTATCTGATCAGAGCTCATTGAGAGCTTCTTTTCACGGAGCAAATACGCTCCAATTTTTTGATTATTTGCATCATCCTCGGTCAAATTATAGGAAGAGATTACCTTCTTATATGGAAAGAATTCATATAAAAAGGAAGAATCTTACATATGGACAATTATTCAATCTTTTACCCATCCACAACAATCTCTCTTCTTTGCCCATTGGTGAAATAGGAACCGTTCACTCGGAGAAAGAGACTATTTCATTCATCAAGTCACAAGTATCTAACATATTATTACCTAAATATTTACAACGAAAACGAAGTGGTGACCAAACATTTGTATTAATCTATGACTTGTACAGATCCTTCAATTTACTAACTCGATTGAATCCATTCGTTCGTGACAAGAGATATCTTTCCTCGATCGAAGATATTTCTACAACGCCTTTAACAAAAGAACAAATAGTCAATTTGGAAAAAACTTTTTGCCAGTCTTTTTTCAATAGATCCGATTCAGAAGAAAACAACCTCGATCAGTACCTTAAAAAGAGTTTCAGTTCAAACACGGGTCTTATTGAAACTCAATCTTATAAAGATGATTTACTATCCGAAATATTTCCCAAAAAGAACCAGGAAATGTTTCATCGTATTCAAGATTGGTTTGTAACCGAAAGTTTTCAAAACATAATTGGAAACGAAGGCATAGATGGGAGGAGTACCGTTTCCAATTCATCTCAAGAGGAACGGGATATTCTACCATCACCGCGTTTTAATGAATGTGTTAAGAAACAGGAGATGTATAGGTTCTATCGAATAGATAGTATTTTTTCAAAATGGGATTTGTTCAAAAAATATATGCCATGGTTTTTTTACTTCTGCATGGTGTAAATATATTGAAAATATTCTTTTAGATACTCTTCCGGAGATATTACTACATGGCAGTAATCCATTTGTATCGATTTTGCGAGATAGTCAGCATAATATTATGCATAAATTTAATTTATTGTGGGAACCTATACAATGGAAATTGAGAACGAATCTTTTCAAATTGATTTTTAGATTCAGAACGAATCTTCTGAATAATTTTTTGTTTCTAAATAATCCTTTGGATTCTGCTTTATCTTCCTGCGAGGATTTTTTAATAGAAGAAACTAATTCATCAGTTCCATTAATATGGGCACATCTGAGATTATTAAATGTTCGGGGGTATGAATATTGGATTCTTATCCCTTTTGTCGTCTTTTTTGGGTATTGTGTTCTTCAATATTTTCAAGTGATTTCCTTAATCTTTATCAAATTAAAGATAGACTTTGAACTCATCAAGTATTTAAAGGATCCGTCGTACGTGATAGAGTTGCAAAAAATGACTCTCTTGTTCTCTGATATAGGGGACACATCCAGCTCTTCTTCTATCAAGAGGAAGATGAAGAATAGAAAGCTTAATTTGCCCATAACTAGAATAAAAGAGTTGAACAGATGGTGTTCCAGCATGGATATATCCGAAAAAGAGATAGAATTACTAGTTCAGTTTCTAATGACAGGAAGAAACATTTCTCAATATGGATTGAATTTTACTTACAGTCAGAATTTCAAGAAGGAACCGGGTTCTCTAATCACTGAACAGCCGGGAATTATTTACTTACAATATGTGGCCTACACTTATCAAAAAGATCTAATGAATTACGAGTTTGATCAATTTTGTTTAACAGAAAGATCGGTATTCCTTGCTTTTTGTCAGAAGATTACCTCTTCACAAATATTTATTCAAACCAATCCCGCATTGAATAAAACCCCTTTCTCACTCCACTCAGGATCATTACTTTCCAAAGGGATTTTACTGATAGCTCCTATAGAAACTGGTCAATCCTGTTTGGTCAAAAGTATAGCAACAGACTCTTATGTTCCTTTAATCAAAATATCTCTGGACAAGTTCTTGCATGGTCAATATTTAAATTACCCTGATACTCAAAGTATTGATCCTGATTTTGATAATTTGGTGACAGAAAAAAATGCAACAATTCCATCTTACCTTTGAATTGGCGAAAAGAATGTCTCCTTGCATAATTTGGATTCCAAACATTCATGAACTGAATGTCAATGACCTGACTCTTGGTTTAGACTTAACTGAGTCTTTCCTTGGTTTATTACTGCACCATATCTCTAGAGATAAAGATTCTCTTAGAAATATTCTTGTTATTGCTTCGACTCATATCCCCCAAAAAGTGGATCCAGCTCTAATATCTCCAAATCGATTAGATAGATCGATCAATATTCGAATGCTTGTTAACCTACAACGACGAATGGAACTTCCTATTCTTTTAGGTATGAAAGGGTTCTACTCGGAAAAAGAGTGGTCCTCTTCCAATGAATGTGCATCTAGAACCATAGGTTGTGATGCACGAGATCTAACAGCACTGGTCAATGAAGCCTTATTAATTAGTATTACCCGAAAGAAATCAGTTATAGACACTAATACAATTCGATTAGCTCTTCATAAGCAAATTTCGAATTTTCAATCTATGGATGGATCCGATCAAAATGACAAAATACTTATCTACAAGGTAGGAAAGGCTGTTATACAAAATACACTTCGAAGGAATTCTCCCATGAATTCTCTATCTACCAAAAAGGAAGTATGGAAGAAAAGGTTTTCTTATTTGTCCGAATGGTATTTAGAACCTTCGATTGCCGAAACAACTATGAAGGAATTAACTATACTCCCCCATATTTTGAGTTGCTTGGCCGGATCAGCGGCTCGAGATTCTTGGTCTATATCGGAACGAAATAGAGAGAATTGGATTCCTCTAGATAGATTCGCTGAGCATGATTTTTATCTAGCTTCTAGTCTTTTAGAAAGTCTTCTGGTGGAGTTTCCATGGTCAGGAATATGTCGGGGTAAGTCCGATAAGGATCAAATTACATTTGTTCCTCAGCCCAAAACGAGAAATAATCTAGATATTATACGATTTCTGAAAGAATATGAATTGAAGTTTATACAAGAAACTCTCGGCACAAAACAAATGGATAGGGATACGGATGAAGAATTGATCAGTAAAGTAGTTTGGGCTCCTAGGATCTGGCGTCTTAGTTTTTTTCGCAGTAATCGATTCGATCGTACAATAAGACCCAATGAGTTGGGATCTTCGTATAAGTTCGGATCGGTTAAAGAAAAGCAGAGAGGAAGATCTCAAATTTCTATAGAATATTCGATGCAATATAAACCCTCCAAGAAACCATTGTTCTTTTTAGGAAGACGATTTCTTTGGGATTCCTTCCTATTTCAAGAGCAGCACCTTGTGTTTTCACGCCGAGAATTTTTCGCAAATGAAGAACTGCTAAAAAGGCTTTATATTACTCATAGTTCAATGAGAAGAGCATCAAAATATGGTTTTTTCCCTAAAAAAAGTCTCCAAGGTGCTTTTCGTAGATATAATTCAAAATCCATGACCAATTCGGTTTTTATAATGAATGAGTGGAAACCTATAGGAAAGGAACATATCGAGGATTTCAAACGCATTCAAGCAATTAGTATCCAATTGGAACGTATGCAGCCATATTCTCCTCTATTTACATATCAACGTTGGTTGATCGAAAATCCGAGAGAAAAGGTTGACCGCTTCGAATCGTTAATTCATCGCCAAAGATGGCTCGGAACCAATAGTTTATTATCTAATGAATCTTTTCTTTATAATACTCTATCCGAGAGTTATCAATATTTATCAAATCTGTTCCTATCTAACAGAATGTTATTGGATCAACTGACAAAGACATTGTTGGATAAGAAATGTCTTTTTCCAAATGAAATTGAACACTCAATTCATACAACAGGATTCAAATTTAACATCAGCCGGGAGAATCTGTAATCATCGATGAAAGAGCAATGGAATATGGAATTAAGTAAAACAAAATGAACCGGGCAGTGCAGTAGGGTCGTGGAAACCAATGAGAAGTTCTACATATGCTCCGATTTAAGATCCTATAAGAAATCCTTTCCTGGTATTGTCCAAGAATAGTAAGTATTTAGAGGAAAAAAAAAGACTTGATAGATCTTTAATTTTAAGATAGGTTTCTCACTCCGAGATCTCGACCATGTAAGAGTAAGCATGGTAAGGACTAGAGTCACAGGATCCAACGTAAATATAGTGTTTAGGTTCGGTTGCAACCCCCGGATCTTGCAAGATCTTGAGAGGGGTATATGGTCAATCTATGTATCTTGCAAGACCTTAACAGATTCTTCTCAATCTGTGTCCTTAATGAAATATACTTCATAATACGAGGGTGGACCATTTCGGAAATGAAATAGAGAAGATCGCCAAGATCCTGCCTGTGATCCACTGTCCTATTCTAACAGCTTGAACTTGTAGGTAATTGTCGGAATACCTCGTATCAACAGATACGAAGGAAATCTATCCCAGTCTATTGAGAGATTCTCATACGAGATTTGCCATTGGATTGCTCATTCAATAAGCATGATAAATTTTATGCCTTGAAGAGGACTCGAACCTCCACGCTATTAAGCACGAGATTTTGAGTCTCGCGTGTCTACCATTTCACCATCAAGGCATCCCGAAAGTGAATCCTATTCCATGAATAGGATTCATATATATATTGAACATATCCCGATATGTTCAATATATATAGAATATATGTAAGAGATAGCGTATTGGAGTATTGATATCGATCGGTCGTATAGGTTCATAATATAGAATCCAATTCTTTTTCTTTTTACTTTCATTATTTGGAGGATATTTCATATACATAAAGAAGATGACTGAACATCTTTTCTTTTTCGATTTAATAGAAGCCTAAAGAATTTAATATGGTACCAAATAACAATATGTAAAGAACAGGTTCGATCCTATTATATCTATTCCTGAATAGAACGGAGCGGCCAGATATCCATATTTCAATAGATAGATCTCTATGTGCATATATATCCATTGCCATGCGTTCGTTCGATGAAGATAGGAACGAACATCGAAGATTCGATTCAAGCGGCTGGAGCAGCTATTTTCGGAGCGAAAGAAAAGCAACGACTGGAATGGGAGAGTTGTTGAAAGGAGGATCCCTCACTCCTTTCTCTCATTCAGAACCGTGCATGGGACTCGAATCTCGCACGGTTCCTAAGTGATAAAGAAGGAATAACATAATTATCTGATTCCTTTTTTATTACCTTCCTCGCGTATGTATGTATAAGACCAAATCTATTCAATCAATAGAAAGTATTACCAATCCCTCTTACAAAATCTCTTTGTTAATTCAAAGATATTAGTTGTTTCTGACCTTGCTTTACCTTAATTGTTATTTTGACAAAAAATGTTTGAAAAAAACCTTTTTTTCGGTAAAAGTGATG
>BSBM01003569.1:0-70933 GCA_027924585.1 Larix kaempferi
CAAACCCTCTCCTTTTAGTTGAGCCTGATCCCCGTAAAATTACCCTTTTCCCTCCTTGCTCTCCTAATGTAAAGCAAGCCTTTCCTATTAGCCATTTTATTAATAAACGTCCAATTTAGCCTTTTACCTAATAAACGTCCCAACATTATAAGCTTTATTAGAACCAGCATCTTCCATCATCAGTTGAAGGAGCACGAATGGTCTAGGTAGGGTAGAAATAGGTATGATTAGTAAAGGCCTAAAAGCTAGTTCTATCATGTCATGTAAGGGATAAGTCTTATATAGATAGCATAAGGAGTGAAAGATGTAGCCCTTGCTGTTGATGACCTAGTTTATAGAGGATAAGCAAAGTTATAGGTAGGGGTGTTATGAGGTGAAAAGGGTAGGGTATGTCAGGTAGTAGACGCAGGAGCATATCCTCCAAGCCAGTAAAACCTCCTCTGTGGATTCTTTATATGTGAGGAGTCTTAGTAGTTAAAGTAGGACCCTTAGTAGTATCGCCCCTTTGAGTATGACCAGTAGCATTGGTATATAGAGGCATGAGGAGCAGCACGATCTTTACGAGCCCTAAAGACCCAGTGTGAGTAGTATAGCTAGTAGACCTAGTGGAATAGGGACTAGTAGAGAGAATAGCTTAAGAAGGAGTATAGATAAGAAGATATGGGTAGTGAAAAGGTTCTTATATAATATCGAGGTTAATTTACTTCGTTTACTCACCCCTTACCTAATAATTTTGTTGTAGGTAAAATCTCCACTCTTCCACGGCGCAGCAGCATCAGTATAGTTGTAGCAGCAACAAATAATAGTTTTGGAAGCTTGCAAATACCTAGTGTTGGTACTTATGTAAGTGGGGTCATTTTTTGTTCTGCACCATTCGGTTTATTCCGATTCCTACGCTTCCTGCTTTTCACTCGCTGATCGAACAAATACAATTACGGATCCTATCGTTCTGGGTCCAATAGCAGTTCCAGTAGCTTATCCAATCCTAGCTGACTAACCCCCATTGTCCAATTACAAGACTTTTCTCTTCTTCCCTGTCTGGTTTTAAACTAGAGCTTTTAACTCCTTAAACCTGCGCCCAGACCTCATCCTTGGTTTTTCATAAGTAGATCCATGTCTTACGAGATAAATCATCAATAAAGGAAGCATAGTACATGCTTCCTAAGACTGATGCAACTAACGCAGCCTTGGCATGCTTGCCAAGCGTGCACCCTATACATACTCCCTGTTGCTCAATACAGAACTCTGGAAGACATTTGACTATCTACCTCAAAATAGGCAAATGCTCTCTAATGCAGGCGCCCCATCCTATTGTGCCACAAGTAGCATAAACTGTCACTGTTATGAACTAGGGCTCAAACTAGTTCACCTTTAACCTGTATAAATTGCTTTATATAACCCCTATTATTTGAGTTGTATTTTATCCGGGCTAGATTTCTTCGAACCAACAAGTCCCTTGTTTGCTATATGTGGGTCCCTTCATCTCAAATGATTATCCTTGTATGAAACTCCTTTGTAAGACCACAAAACATCTTGCATTAGATAACTCCTTGGAGTGCATCCTTAAACCCTTTATGGCATATGTAAATAAAACATTTAAGACTCCTTGTTGATCGTGTTAGAGGACACTTAAGCCTCCTTATTTTCCATTACACAATGCTACCTTCATCCCTTGTGTTTTTCTCCACCTTCTCTTCACTGGCATGATGCCTTAAAACCTTCATATTTCCTTCAATACTCAGTAAATTCCCACGAGACTTGGACTACTAGATCTAAAACTAAAATGAGAATAAGAGGGGCTGGTAAGAAGAAATAAAAATTAATTGAAACCAAGTATAAATTAGCTCATTCATTCTTCCCCAAACTAAGGTTCCATAGCACACGTAGGAGAAGGTCAAAAATACAATAAAGATCATATCATCTTCTTCCTCTACCCATAAAGGTTCCTCAGTATATAAAAAAGGCTTGGCAGGGGGGGGTAAAGGGTTAATTTCTTTCATGAAGGACCATTCATGATGGTCATATCCTCTGCTCTACATCCAATGTAGGCATCTGCTGTGGCCAACCATGGTCTTCCCAAAATGAGGGGATATCCACTAATCTTAGCCTTAGTCTCCAGTACTATAAAATATGCAGGGTATTCCCAAGTGTCTATGGATACAATGACATCTTCTAGGATTCCCTCAGGACAAACAATTGAGCTATCATCCAACTAGAGAACAGTAGTGGTATGCCTCAAGGATGCTTGAAGATTCAGTCTCAACATGGTAGTCCCTAGTCATAACATTGATAGCCGCCCCTAAGTCTATGAGAGTGTTTGAGATGAGAGTCTTATTAATATGCACATTGGAATTTTCCTTACATATGCATATGTTCCCCAAAGAGTTGTAAATGTGGTTTTGAGCACATCCTCTCGCTTTCTATTATTTAGGGGTTAATTTTAGCAGTCCCCCCTCTATCAGGTATCCGGATTGTCGTTCGAATGCATAATAATAGAATAGGGCGTAAGTAATTAGATCTTCAGAGTGCATTTCCTATACATAAATCTCCCTTATTATAATAGGGGGGGTTGCTACCAAATGACAGCGTTACGGACGTCCCATTACAGTATAGCGCTACCGTACTGGTCAAGGCAAATACTACGAGGTTTCTTAAGTTCCCCCGTATATTGATTAAAGGATGTGGGGCCAAAAAAACTTCTCTTGGGGGCGGGGGTTTCTTTAACCAATTGGTATATTATAAAGATACATTTTGCCTACGGCTATTGTCCTACCCCATACCTACTATACAAATTGAATTGACCGAACTTATTATCGTAAGGAGATCACATAACGGTGGTTGGTGTTGATCTCCGCTCCTATATAACACAAAACGCGTTCGTCTTATGGACGTCCCATTGCAGTCTTCCTTTAGCTCGCCGTGATAATAATAAAGGGCCTGGTTATTAAAAGGTAGGCGCTGACCTATTAGTATGCACGATCAAGGGACTATACGTAATATAGTTGATTCGCACATGATCAATTACCTTTAAACCCCTCTCGAGTATTTAATTGCCCCTAGATTAATAACGGGGCAGCTAGCACCCATATGATTGAACCTACACCTTTCACTCCAAATAATGATATACGGGATGTTCACTAACTTGCTTATAATAAGAATAGGGCAATGTTTAATATACGGGCTGATTCCCTGTATCATCCTAAGGGCCATAGCCCCTTTTATATAAAATGAGGAGGTGTTTGGATTTAATTCAAGGCAACCCTACTATTAATTAATTGGTGCTTCAAATTCTAGGGGGAATTAGGAGTAGGAAGAGAGTATTCTGGGGGAACTAGGCATATTTGATTTAAGGCCACCAAATAATGATAATAGGGGATCCCATTAAGCTTTAAGTTTGGTTTTAAGCCCGAGAGAAAGAAGGTTCTACTTGGGGGATCTCTTTCGAATAGTTGAACGTCCTGGTCTTCCACTTATACTACAGGTCTTCTACCCAGGTTCTAGCCCCGCCCAATGAATTGAAGAAATGCCACCCAAGCAACTGTAAAAAGCATAAAGCAATACTTATATTACAATCTGTCTATCTAAGAGTCTATCTGTGTCTACTGGCCTTGCAATTATCAGAAATGAGGAATGCGTGAGCTTACTATTTAGATAAAGCGCTATTATAATAAGGGGAGGGGGGATTAGAAATCAACGGATCGCAATAGGAACCCTGATAGTTGTTAATACGATTTATAATCTGGGAGACATTCAGTAACCCCAGGTATACCATTAGTTTGACAGAAAAAAAGTACAGCAAAGACTCTTCTAAACAACCTTAGGTCTTACTCTTTAAGCCAACAAATACAGGTATGCCGGGCACCCTTGTGATCTTATCTTGCGAGAAAGCTGCTGGGGCAGGGGATATGTCTAATTACGTATATAAAAAGAAGGGAGCGTTTAAAGCCTGATAAATCCTGAAAACCCTTCCTTCCTCAACTGAATTGTGTTCTGAACTGCTTATATTTTGGTTGTGTTGCTCCTTGAACACCCTCTCTAGCCTTCAGTAAGTCTTTTGTGAAGTGCCCATAATCATGGCATCTATTTCACTTAAAGGGGAGTCGGTCATAGTCGAGTTACTACAGATATGACCATCCATTCATGCTTAGGTTGTCTGCATCTGGCAATCCTTGCTCAAGGTAGAATTCCACACAAATTATCACACACACACATGTCCTTTTGGCTCCACTCTATTAAGGTAAAGAACTAGAGTGTTCCCTATTTAAGGAGATTCATCATCCTGGAACATCAGAGGGAGATGGTAAATTTTTAAGCATATAGGTACAACTTTGAAAAATGTATTCAGTTGGGGTTAATGGTGCACTTGTTCATATACATCCCTTGAGCTCCCATAAAAGATGGTCCACTTCTGAATATGAGATCTATGTCTTCCCTGATTTGAAAATGGAACATATAGAGTCACCTTCCACAAAAGAATATGCTCATTCTACCTTGCAACAGAGGGTGTTAGTCCCTTTCAGATTAAACCACCTTAAATAACTGCTTATATTTACTCCCTCACTTACCTGCTTACTGATGCACCAACCTAGTGCTTCAGGCAGGAATGCTTTTTTAGTAGTAGCACTATTGATCTTGTCGGGGGGATGACAGATACAATTGATTAATTTTGACAGCCAGCATTGCTAGGATATGCCCACTTGCCTTTCATTAATAACTCTTACCAACTACCCACCTGCTTAACAACCCGACTTACCTCACCCTATGCCCCACACTTACAGACAGCCTTGCACCGGCTTCAAATAGAAATAACATTGTCGCACGGGCGTTCGATACAGCATTCACCAGCGTTCGATAACACTTACTTAAATCATGCTTACTTTGGGTACCACTTACCTTTACTCGACCTACCTTTACTTTTACCTCACCCACCTGCCTTTACCAACCTTCGATTTAACAACCTCTAAATACTGCCTGCCTCACTTAACCCACTTAGGAATCCCCCAACTTACAGCGAGCGGAGTCGGATGGGATGAGATAAAAGGAAGGGACATAGAGCTGTTGGTTGGACAACGGAACGAATGGGTGGGCATATGGCACACAAGCTTCAATCACACCTTCTTGAAGGCAAGCAAGTATCGGTAGCTGCTGCTCTCTTACTCTGCCTCCCTTTATCTTTACTTACGTGCATGACACTTGTTCTAACAGACTTTCACTTTTAATGCCTTCAAGTTGGTGGAGTGCGGCCCAACCCAGTCAGTGATGAAGCCAGGAATACGAGCGAGCGAGGGTAGCCAGAAGAACAACCCCCTACCTTGGTTACAACACATAACCTATTTACCCACCTGAAGAAATATACCTGGTAGTCCTATACCACTTTACTCATCCATGCTTGCACTAGACTTCTCTTCTCGGGACGGGATTCACCCAGCCAGCCATATAAAATTTATTAATGAAGAAGACCCAGCATTGCCAGGATATTGATTGATGGAGGATCCCAGTCAGCATTGATAATATGCCCAGCCAGATACCCTTGCTAGGATATCCCTACTTACCTTTCTTTTTAGTGCCTGTTTTTACCTTTACCAACCTGACTACAACACTTATACGGGCGGGCTTCAAATAGAGGAGCTGTTGGACCAGCGTTCGACAGAGCCACGGGCGGGGGCGGGCATTAAACAACACACACTTGCTTTAATATTATTACTTGATATGACATTCAGACCATTCATTTTATAAATACCTTTATATGCCTACTAGAACAATGGAAGTGAAGTAGATGGGAGTGGCACAGAAACAACCTGTAGGAGTTGGATCGTCAGAACTTACCTTTTTATTAATGCCGCCAGAATTCTTAGATCTCTTACCTATTGGCTTGAGGAAGCATTGCAATGTCCTTTATGAAGCCTACTTTATGAATGTTTGTGTGCGACCTGCTGCTAAGCACCTGTTGTATTAACCACCCTTTAGATACCGGATATACCGGAGGGATCCATTACCTTTACTTTTAGCATTCATTTTTTTACGGGCGGCGTTCCACAACACTTCCTTATAGATTCTTACTTGGTACGTATTTTGGGGACCACCAGGATTATTTAGACCTTATTCCTACTAGCTTTTACTTATGGTTACCTAATCTATCATCTCTTTACCAACCAACCAGACTTCCTATCCCAACTTACTGGTGCCCAAACCTATTGTTTCAGCCAATAATGCTTTGCGGGTATGGCACTATTTAATTGAGCGGGACGACCCCTGCCTGAAGGAATACATTAGAACTGCCCACCACACAGAACCACCACTGGATACACTGACTGCTTGCTTAACCGCCCTCTTATTACACCCGCCTTCTCTTAGCTTCTCAATATAGCATTGGACAGGCTTTCGAAAACACCTGCTTGAGGGACGAAGTCGGGTTAGATCAAACAACGGGTAGCAGGTAGATCAATTACAGAAATTACGGCACGGGGTGCATGATTCGCCGAAAGGCTTTACCTTTATCACAATTATCATTTTGGATGGCATGGCACGGATTAGAATTACCCCACCCTTGACCCAAGCCAGTTGGACAGCTCAGTTTTGGTGTGGGATTGTTGGAACAGCTTTCTAACTAATGCCAGCACTGATGAGATCGTGCGTGGGTAGACCACGGGAGCTATGAACCTTTTTTCCTATTTCACTTTTACTTAACTCTTACCATCCACCCTGTTAACCTACCTGTATATACTGCCTTAGTATATTGACGTACTTGGATCGGCACTATTATGAGTTATATTCACTTTTACAAGCCCTACACAATAAATGGTTTTATTACCTACTATATGCTACCCACCACCAAACAATAATTTTTAGATACTGGATCACAGACCTTAGCGATTGGACGCGCTTCGAAACCACTACCCAATACCTTAGGGAATAGGCTTTATTTTGTTTACTGCCTGCCTACTCGCATTCATGTAAGTGCGACCTACCAACATAACTTTTCTCTTATATAATACTGACTCCATTACCTGCTGAACTTAGATAGATAGAAGACTTACAGCATTGGATTGCATACATGGAAGGGAGGGCTTCACATAGAAGAGAGAGAGCTGCACGGGCTTCAATACATACAGCATTCAATAGAGCCTCCTTACATTACCACTTTAGTAATTATTCTGAGTAGGGTAACACTATCCAACAACTTCTGGGTACCACCATCACTATCCCGCCGAGCCTTTGCCGATACGATTCTGGAATTAGCGGGCACCTACTGCAAAGAATAGACCTACCCACCTAAATACCTAGCACCTGCCCTAGACAGACACTTGCTTCATTAATCGCTGCTTAGTGAGTGCGTGGGTACTGCTATATACTTATCTTGTAGGAAGGAACAGGATAAACCTTACCCTTTACTTTCTTTACTATCTTCATCCTAGGACGATGGAGTGCTTCCCAACTTCATGAATCGCTTAGGAAGTATTGTTATTTACCCTTTCTCTTCTCAGGACCGGATCACCCTTACCCTTTACTTTCTTACTGCCTTTACACACTCACCCACCTGAAGATCTAGGACTTGGTCTCACCACGAACTTAATTAATGCTTAGTTACTACTGCACTCTTTATATTTAGGACTCCGCTACTTGCCTGAACTGTTACCACTAAAAACCCACCTTACTATACCTTTATCCTTGCCTTACCTTTTGATTAAGTCCAATACAACCTATCCACCTTCAGAGCTAGACATGTTTGTACCACTTGCCTTTATGAATCGCTTAGGAGGTACCGCTATAGACTTCTCGGGGATGGATGACATGACACAACCTTCACTTCAGTGTTACAAACTATCCACCTGAATAAATAGCACCTTTTAGACCTATATAATTTGCTTTATGAATCACTTAGTGGGGGACTGCTAGAGACTTATCTTATAAGGCCAACACCATTCTTAACGTGCTAGGCAAATTTATCTCATGTATGGCGACTCACTCGGTAGGAAGATTGACTTGGTATACTTGGCAGGTTCCTTATGCATACTGGAGGGTGGATTTCCTCTCCTTGGCGGGTGCCTTATGCGAAGAGAACAGACTGTTTGGCCTTACGCGTACTTGGCGGACTTATCCTCCTTTCTCACCTGTTGGCAACTTGGTCCCAATCAATATGGCGGATACCCTTGAGGCAATGACCTTCTAGTTCTGACTGTCCAGGATTCCGGGCAAGTACTCCCGGCAAGGACTAGCGGCTATAAACAAGGACCTCCTGGCTATGATTGACAGCAGCTATGATGCAGCTCTAATTGGCTATGAGTAGCTCTGACTGGTGCTTATGGGTGAATGGCGTATGCTCCTCAACAGGTAAATCATATGTAATGCATCGTCATAGCATAAAGTAAAGGTATTAACTATGGTTACGTAGGGGGTAGGTAAGTCCTCATCCTTTGGTATGGGAAAGTTATCTTCTCTAACTATGAAAGTTCTCCTTTCTAGCTATGATGGGGCTAGCTATGGTGGGGAACAACTTACTTTTCCTTATCCTCCTCAGCCGCCATTGCCGTTGAAGGGTAACATCTATTTTGTATGTTGGCAACTTGGAATGTGGGGCGTAGGAAGAGAAGAATTTAGGAATGGGTGTACCTACCTAACGCTGGCACTAAATAACCTCCCTGAATGGCTCACCCTTAGCCCTTCTCCCTGAGGTTTATTTATAGGCATTTTGTGAACGGTTCCATATAGCTGGCACTGTTAGTTGCATATGATCCTCAACAGGTGAATCATATATAATGAGCTGCTGTTAGTAACTTGCTCCTGGTGTTGAGAAGGTATAAACTTAGCCCTTTCTCATACACATCATAGCCATCGCCCACTGCACATAGTCATGTTATTCCCCTCCTTGCTTGCTCCACAAGTGCATAGTCAACTTGCTCTAGCCACACGTCCTAGCAAGTGGGATAAACCTCTTCTCTTGACTCTACTATCGGCATCCTGTAAATGCCCCTTCCCTGTGTCAACCTCCTGGTCTGGTGGGGAATGAGGTTTTTCTCTCAGCATCCTGTCATACGCCCCGGTAGGTAATTAGTTTCTCCCGGCAAGGCCTCCCGCCAAGGCGTTATCCTTCCAGTGTCCTGGGGCCCCCCATTGAACAAGGGTTGTCTCAGATTAGGCCCGGCATGCCGGTCAAAGTGGAGGTACACATATTGTAAGTAAAGGCAGTGGCTTCTTGAAGGCACATTAGGGAAGAGAAACGGCAGCCTGCCCACTACTGAACAACAACTTGATGCATATTGGTCTATTCTTTATAAAGATTTGGATCTCTGCCAGCTTGGAGTCAATGGGAAGCATTGCCAATTTGGGTAAGGCTGTCGTTATTTGCCTTTAACCAAGATGAAGTGGGCGAAGTACTTATTTATGAGAAAGACAAGTACTCCCCAAGCTTTGGGAGCAAGCTCGAACGCCATACAAAAGCTGTGGGGCAAGTTTCTCTCTGTTTCGTTTGAAAAAAATGTCACCGTTCCGGGATAACACATACTTAACGCCTTCTGTATGTCTTCGGGGAAAGACATAACGCTGAGCTAGACCAGTTGGACAAGGAAGAGTCTTTAAGTTCGTCCATAGCTCACTTGTAGGGTCATGCTTACCCTGTCTGGCACTCGAAAGCAGAGCTACAAATGAATAGTCCAAGGAATTAAGCAAGATTCGAGCTCTAAAAAGAGAAAACAGTATCTGAACTAGGCTTACTTCGTTGAGAAGCTTTTAAGCCGTACAGTTGTCCGCGGCAGTCTCCAAAGGTTACCTAAAACGAAGGGGAGCCAGAGCCCTGCCTTCTTTAGATTTCCAAATTGATGGCCACCTATTCATTAAATAATCCTGGAAAATCAGCAGGCAACAATTAACACATATTAAATCTCTCATGGATTTAGGGAAATCTATCCAGAATCAGTTCTGGATTCTAGGGGGTTATTTGAAATGATCACCTCTTTTCAAGAGAAGCAAGGGGGAATCAGAAGGCTCGACAGGTACAATGCCCTCTTTGGAGACTTCATCCACTCTCTCAACCTCATAGATCTGGAAACCTCTAATGGTTACCATACTTGGAATAACAAAAGAGGAGGCTCTCATCAAGTGGCTTCCAAATTAGACCAATTCCCTTATCTCTGAATCTCTCATGACGGGAGGTTCTTCTATGGAAGTTTCTATTCTTCCATCAACAGGCTCAGATCACTGACCTGTCTGCTTGCAATGGGATGCCTTAGATGGAGCCAGACCAAAACCATTCAGATTTTCAAAGTTTATGGCTCGATCACCCTGATTTCCAAGCTAATATTTCCACTGGGTGGCAGGAAGCAGAGATTAATCGTAGCACCCTTATGTATAGGTTTTCAGCAAACGACATAAGAACAAAACAAAAAAGCTCGACTCAGACACTGGAACGGAGCAGTCTTTGGTAATATATTTCAGGAGAAGCCAAAATTATAGAAGGAAATGACAGAAGTAAAACAGAAAATCATTATAGAGGGGCAACTAGACTATATAATCCAAGCATAAACATATATAAAAGAACTTTAGCAGGGCCCCCTGATCTCGGTAGCGTCGTTGGGCCCCTATGGATACACCACGTTTATCTGCTGAACCTGTCTTCTCTGGTCCTTCCCGGGAGTGATGTGCCTTGTATGAGTGCAGAATGGGACAAAAGAACCGTCGTTTAGAGTCATAGGGAGAAGAGAGAAAGGAGAGGATCACCCTGTCCTTGTTCGCTTTACGCCTTCATACTAGAAATCCTTTTTAGGGTTGGAATCCGCTTCAAACCACCAAGGATTTTGAGGTCCCATGGGCCCGGTTGCTAGCTTTTCTTATATTTTCACCAATTTACTAGTTTACGTGGTAACCTTGGACTCTCCAGATAGACTTGATTGCTTCCGCTACTTTGTAGTATTTTTATTTCCTCGGACATGCCTTTTGCCGATCTTATATCGTAATCGGGTACCTTTTGCACCTACTCCTTTCGCTATCTTTAGATCCCCAGTGAAGTTGATGGGATGACGCTCCCGAACGAGCGGATACCCACATGATGACTAAAATCACTAATAAAAGGGAACCACCAGAACTCCCAGAGCTCCCAGCCGCTGAAATGACGACGGAAACGGAAGAACTCCCCAAAGGCAGCAGAAGTTCCAAGTCCATATAGATATAAATATCTATATATATATAAATCCAGTATAAGCAAAGGCAGCTAGAGCATATCCAGTTTCAGTAGCATACCCATAAGCACATAAAGCACACGTTTTAGGGGCAGCGGTTTCTCCGGTTAAAGCGAGTCGTATAAGTCGCAGTTCCAGGTCCAGCATAAGTAGTTCTCCGGTCCTTACGGGTTCATATCCCTAGCCAGTTTATCCAGTATCAATAGCACCAGCATAAGGGCGATCCAATACTAGTAGATCCGGCAGAAGCCATTAATCCGGTCAATGAACCAGCAGCATCAGCAACAGAAGTGGATTCAGGTGATTGAGCAGATCGAATACGAGTAGTATATCTAGCCTCAGTAGCAGCTTGACCGACATCCCTTCCAGGTCGAGTTACTGATACAAAGCTAGATTCGGTTGATACGATTGATCCAGCTTATCTACCAGCACCACCAGTAGCAGCAGGAGAAGTAGAGAAAGTTGACCCAGTTCCAGTTGCTATACCACCAGCATCACTAATAGCAGAGTAAGTAGCAGCATCCCTTACAGATTGATAGCCATAGCTAGCAGCAGAGCCCGTTGAGCCAGTGGTTTAACTAGTCCCAGCTTTCCTTTATATGTATGTGGGTCCAGTTCCATATCAATAATAACCACCATAAGCATCACCAAGAGCAAGGGCAGGAGCAGGACCAGAAGGACCAGATAAATAAGCAGAACCAATTTACCTAGCATAGGAGGCAGCAGGTCGATGAAGCAGAAAAATGCGTCAATTTAAAACCCTGGCACATTACAGCGTGCTCGAATATGACTGAAGGAAATAGCTTGGTCAATTGATCACAAAATCAATTTATTGTATCAGGACAAATTCCTGAATATTAGGGCTAACCTAGCCGATTAGAGACTTTCTAAGAGGCGGATCCGATCCCTATTCGTGTTGGCTGCTGTCCCCTTTCCAACCCACATGAATTTTCGGCAATTGGTCTAGCCACTATTGTAGTTTGGTTTCCCCTACTGAAATAATAGGGCTTTAATATTAATAGGGGTGCGGGGATAGCGGCCTTAAATAAGAATAGGGCTTATCTACGTAACAGCAACCATAACCAAACCCTTACTATTCCTTCAAGGGGTAGTTTGATTCCGAGGGTATTACCATCAGGTCTAGTTTCCTCCGTTTCATTGGGGATAGATAACAGTCAGTTGCTATAGTGACTAGGGTTTCTCCCATGACCCGAGCCAGTTCGGACACTCAAATAAAGCATCATTAGGGGGTTATACAGATATGACTACCCCGATTCATGTTATCCCGTTCGAAGCAGATCTTCTAATGTCCAGCAGTTTACCTTAAGAACATGCTGGAGGAAAGGGCTAGCCGCGAAGGAATCCAAATTATATAGAAAGGGGAACTGGGAATAAACGAATGAATATGGAAGGTAAAGGGAGGAGTGCTTTATCTCGAAGTTCCCAAGTCAATCAGGTTGCGGCTTGGTCCCGATCTTGGTAAATAGTTCTTGGTGCATGTCCATTCGCTTATCCACCCGTCACCTGCTGCGGATCAAATTGATCAGCCACAGAACTAACTCGACATCTGGTTCTTGCAATTGTGGGTACCTACAAATACGGGAAAATAACACTGCTTTGATCGCAGGCCCTATTCCCGGAACTACTTACTTGGCTTATAACTACTTGCCTTGGATGAGAACTATACTATTTGCTTGTCCAGATGAGACCTACTAGCTTGTACAGATTGGATGAGAACTACTAGCTTGGTTCAATGAGCAACCCGGTGTTCGGTTAGCCTTAGCCATGGTTCACGTGACAATGGTTCAGGTAAACGAGGTTCAAGAGCTATTGATTGTTTGGTTCGGGTAGCCTGAATTTCTTTAGGCAACAGTGTGCGGCCACTTAGCGTAAAACAATAACTGTCTAGCAGCCCCAGTGAGAGCAAGGCCATGTGAAGCAGGCAACAGAGCCCCCATCCATGTTAATTAGGCAACATTATCTCTGCATGTTTAGGAGCTTCCAGGTTTAGACAAATTATCGTACAGCTATAAACCAGCCAGAAACTAATTATTTGACAGGGAGCTCTGATCCAGGTTTAAGAGCTACTATGGATCTTAGAACAAGATCTCTTATTAGTATCAATGGTTATGGCATTACGAGGATAAATGTTCATGGTGAATAATCTGTTGGTAAATAAAATAGTCATCACATTCAGATAAGCAGGCTCCTTACCATTGTAATTGAAACAATCTAAGTAAAAACCATTCATGAACCATGTAAGCCCAATAATCCAGCCTGATATAAATCAAATTATCAGATGCAAAGTATTTCTGATTAAAACATGAAATAATTGCTTTCAGCATTACATCAAATAACAGAAGACCAATTGAAGGTTTAATCTTTGCTCAGCCCTAAACCCTTCAAATGATGACCAATTTGTCCATAGGAAGAGCAGAGACAAGCTGATTAAATAATAACCCCTTACTGCAACAACAACTTAGTTACCTGATTTACAGAAATAAAAGGCATTACAACGGTTACATGGTCCTCCAAACTTGAAGCCTCTATCGGTCTTATTACTAGCCCTGGGGGACTAAACCCCAGAATATAAACCCTGTGCTCTCAACCTCTTTATTCCAATTTATATAAATACATTTTATGCATTTTATTTCTTTGACTTTGTAAAAGCAAAATCCTAGCTAACCAATTCCTTTCAATCAGGATTATGATCCAAATTTATTATCCTTCATTCATGCACTCAAGCCTTGTTGACACAACTTCCAATCTCCTAGCTTGGTCAATATGGGCAAAGTCCAGCTTGATAATCCTCCTAATGAGCTTTTGCTTTGAAGATGCAACCTCCATACTCCTAAAATATGGATAAACTACCCCTGTAATCAGTTTAGGCCCCTGTTTTTGTGGATTTGCCCACTAATTCTTGGGCTTTATTTACTGCTAAAAAACTTCCTTAATTGCTGGCATACGCCCCTTTTATCCCCTTTTGAGAAACTCTTGCTACCGCGAAATCTCTAGGCAGCTCCATGGTCTCCTCTTTTCCTAAGGGTCCAACCCCTTCCTTAACTACAATTATCTGCCTACCGCAGTCTTGCTGATTTGGTTATATTTTATCGATGGGTTACATAATAACGCAATTAATATGGATTTATCATCACTGACATGGTCAATAATTAGAATATCTCCATACATTTGCAAAATTTCCTTAAAATAGTAGTGAGGGCGGCTCCATTATCTTTGGCGTGGTCAAATGACCGTTGAAGTTCAGACGTGGCCGAGCATTAAGGTAAAGAACACAGAGGAAGGAAGATTATTCCTATTTCCAAAGAAGAAACTGACTGAGGATCTCTTTTCATCGGATCCCCACCATCCGTCTTCTATCTATCCATAGGCCAATGCGACCCCCGACGCAGATCCTGAGAGGTGAGAGTTCCAGGGGAGGAAGGTGGAAAAGAGAAAAGTATATAACCCATTTTGGTTACATTGCTCGTGCGAAGACCACACCGCCCCTGACAATAATGAATGATGGAGAAGATGCCCCCAAGGTTTTGAGGAGGATGGGACCACAGCAGTGGAGTGATCGAAGGGTAAAAACGTAGGGTTCAGTAGCAGCAAATTTGATCAATAGTTGTTACACTGTGCAGCTGCTTCAATTTTTAGCCAACAGAGTTCCTTCTGAGCTTTGTCTCTTGGGGTTGAGCAGGGGGGATAAACAACATGGTCTTTTAATCTTGTCTTATCCTAATTCTATTTCTCTTTGTAAGCACTATATGAAGCTCTAGCTTGTGGAAAGGCAAAATAGGCCCAGGACTTCTATTTTATAGTCCCCATCGTAGGTTGGTTCAGTTGACTAAGCAAAGACTATGGTAGCATCATACATATATAGGCATCATGCGCAGAAGCAAGGGTAGCATAGGTCACAGAGAGATAGGTACCAGAGCCATAGGTAGCTAGATAAGCAGCACCATCTTTCCCAGCATCCTAACCACTAGAAACACGAGTAGCTCCAGGTCCAGATCTGTACTTTCGTGATCAAGAGCCAGCATCAGTAGCTTAAGTTGATGAAGCAAAAGCACCTAAAGCATCGGAAGGAAAAGCAAAAACACCCGCCGAAACCAGTGAATGAACCAGTTGATTACTTTGAACCATCAGTACTATTAGTTCCAGGCGCGGATGAAGCAGCATATCATAGATGTGATTCAGTTGACCCATAAGCAGTAGTTACAGTCCCATAAGCAGGAGAAGTAGAGACAGAAGCAGAGACAAATCTAAAGCCATAAACTGAATCCCTATCACGCTCATCATATAATAGCAGGAGAGGCGGCAGCACCCGTTTTTGGTACCAATTTGAATAGAATCTAAATAGAGGTAGCGTAGACATTGTGCTTTTGGTCTAATGAAGGTCCGGGACGTAGCTCGTTTTTTTGTTCCTAATAAATGACCTTAATTCATTTTGTTCAATTCCAACTTAAAGAACCTAGCATTGTACTCGGGAATTGAAATTAGTGAACATGGCGTTGACTTTGTGATTTGAGCTTATTAATAAGTTTGCATTACGGAAGGAGCTGGGAATTTTCACTTTGTGGAACATAGCATTTATTAGGTCATTTCTATTGTCTTCTGGCCTATACCTGGTTGACATCACAAACTTTGCATACTGGTAAATAAGACATAAAGAACCTAGCATTGTAGTGTTTCATTTCTACCATAGTCAGCTGGGATGGAGATGACTTTACTCCACTTAGAGCTTACTATGTTTCTTTTTCCCTTATGGCGGTCAATTATACTGAAAGAATCTGGCACCTGTTAATTTTGAGAGTGCGAACGTGGCCTTATCCAAACCCATCAACGAATATAAACACCCATTATGACTAGTCAATAGTACCAACCTGCCCTTCACTACACATGAGGAGAACTACACCCTTGATAAGGAAGCTAAACACTAGCCTATGTATCTTCTTCACTACCCCTCTTGACTTCTTAGTACTTCACTATAGTAACATATATAGATATCACTCACTTGGTCTATAAGCAATATACTGTTGACTCATTCATTCCTAGTAAACTCATAACACTAGATCAAGAATCTATTACTATTGCACAACTACTCATGCATAAGTGAACAACACTGGACTATCCTCATTCTAAAAGTAATATACTCCCTCATTACTCATGGTAAACTCCTCACACTATAGAAAGAATCTCAATAATAATAGATAGCCCCGAACTATTTACTCCTGGAATCATTAGTAAACTACATAACAAGGAAATAGAATCAATTATGCAGTAGAACAAAATGGAAGTTATCCCTCCATTAGGTAATCTCTTACTCTCTTAAGCTAGTAATAAGCTATAACTCTATCACCCATAGTAATGAATCTTACAATCATCCCTAATTACAATTCAACGAGAAAAGCAGCCTATGACATAACCTTCGTGGACTCACCTAAACAACAATTATTCCAGCATAAAAGTACCGACCACCCATTACTCCCATTGATCTACACAATTTCTGCCGGGAAAGGAGAAGGAATCTCATGTTATATAATTATAACTTCACTCCTTGTAACCTCCAGCTCTAGAAGTTAATCTCTCCCTTCTCATCGTATTAGGAAACCTATACCAATGAGTGTGAGCACGAATGAGTTGGAATAAATTACTAAGTATAAAACAACTATAGAAGACTATAACTTAAAGGAATATCTTATTGACTCATTAGGAAGATATACCCGGAATATATAACTCTATAAGGCTCTACTCTATAAGGTCTCTAAGGAAGAACAACTCTGGGAAACATAACTGGACGTTACTATGTATGTATCTTATTCTTATCCTATGTCTCTTATGCACTCTCCTATTCTCTTATTACAGCGAGTAAAAAAAAGTAATTAATCTATAACTTGGTATCTAGAGTATTAATAGGGTGTAGCAAAGGTTTGCCTTCTCATGTAGCAAGGCTATAGGTCCCTAACTTATAATTAGTATCAATCACATAGCAACCTAACTAATTGGGCCCCAAATTGACTTGGGAGTCTTGTTTGCAATAGCTATAAAAGTTTTTATTTACTAGGATATTCTGCAATGTTGGGGCTAGTCGTTATATAAATTGGAGGTGTTGGAGTTGTTTAATCTGTCAGATAAGTAAGGACCTTTAAATTGAGGGGGGTAACTTGAGTTTCAGTATGGTCCCTTTCCTATTTCTTTGTTCCCCATATATAAGATAAAGGTCTTATACAATAGAGGAGATAGTATTCTCCTGTTTTCGGTCTTTCGGGCAATAGAAAGTATTTACTATTAGGTATGCAAGCACGAGCCTGTATAAATTACCTGGTCCATCTGACTATCTGATAAATCCTAGCATGCATTCCTTGTCTCTAGTCACTGCACGTAACCGCTTATCATGTTACTGTTACAGGCTCTAGTGTGTAATTACAGAGTACTAAGCTGCTCTATAATGTAAATTAAGCTGTCTAATAAATAGCCATAGGCTTAAAGAGCATGAATTACGAGCTAGTTCATAGTGGTGTGTATATATGGAGCCGCTTGTTTTACAGATTATCCTAATTTATACTAGTAGGAAATCGCTAGTACTACGACATCTGCATTTAAGTAATATTTCAATTTATCTACAGGGAATTAGCTCTAAGTACTAATTAGACTTAGTAAGATACATTGTGGTTTATTAATATGGCCCTTTCTTAGTGTAATTTTTTACTATGTAACAAATATCCGTAGTCAGAGTAATTGATGTAGCAAACACCCTACTGCTTAGTTGCAAGTACTGGTTTACTATTTAGCTGGTATATAATACATATAGGTAGTCTAGATAAACTAGTATTTCTTATAATATTGGCACTAAGCATGCTTAAGTACGACATTGTAGAGAGCTATTTCAGTACCATCCAGATGCCATGGAACTATATAGCTTGTATTAACTCCAGAAGGTGCTAAACAGAGTTAAGTATTCAGGTCACCTGCTATAAATACTTGTATAATGGAGTTATTTCACTGGTTAAACGTATAGTATTACAGATAGTACCTATGTAATATACTGCGTAGAAAGTAGTCGCAGAAAACACGTAATAATTATGCATGGCGTTAGAATACTATAACCCCAACATGACATCTGTCCTTAATACTAAGTAACACCTTATATTGACTGCTAACTTACGTATTACGCTGAATAAATATCACTGGCTAGTCTTAATAGATCATGCTATCTATGTACTACAACCTTGTATCAGACGCGTATTTACTAACCCTGTATAGTATTGAGACCAGTAAGCCTAATTATATAGAGCCTGAACATATGATATATGTAAGCCTAAGTAATAATACAATTAACTCCATAAGGTCTAAAGCTAGAAGCATTAAACAGGTGGACAATGTAATGAACATAGTCTGTTGTTTAATACTATAATCAGCGTGGCTTACTATCTATCCTTGGATCGAGCATGGACGTGCTATGTTCGAGTATGCAACGCGGAACTATTATGCAGGTAGTAAATGTGTATCACGCTGATCATTTCACCTAAGAGCTAATACAACACATAGACAGGTGAGTGAGGTCGTAAGCAATTTATTGTGTTCACGAGGCTAAGTCTATTACTACGTGGTATAGAGTTACTAGTCAATGATAAACAGCCTCAACGACTCAGTACTAGTGTTTGGTAGCACAATTGATGCACTCACCTCATGAATCTCATTGGAAGGAAGCCAAGAGAATTCTTCAATATGTGGGTGGAACAAATTCTTCAATTCCCTACTGAAAGTGGAAAAGCTTGCTTGACCAAAGGTATACTTGCTTTACCGAAGGGAGGGCAAGGGAGGGCAAGGTGCAGTTCCCGTGCTTCTAAAGAAAGAAGATACAGCAGTTAGTTCTAACCTTCTTACGCCGCTTATTAAACTGCTCGCTCTTTACTTGAAAGAAAGCAGTTAGATCAAAACCAACCATCTTAATCTACCTAACCTGAGCCTACCTCATCTCACCTGAGCTTGCCTGACCTGAGTAGGCCTTTGGGTCCTTGACTTACCCGAGTCTGCCTGACCTGAATTTACCTCACCTGAGTCTGCCTGAAGGTCTTGCCTCACCCGAGTCTGCCTCACCTGCTGAGCTCACCTGAACCTGCCTTATCTGAGTCTGCCCTAGGGTCCTTGCCTTACGGCTCTCAGCTTTGTATTATATATTAGTATTAAAAACGATCATCACGAAGTAAGTCAATTAATAAATAAGTAAGCCATAGCTAGGTCTCCTCCTCCCCTCGACTATGTATGAAGCATGTTTATAAAAGTATACGTCATTTACTCAAATGAGGATTGGCAGAAGTACACGATTACTACACGATCGCTTGAAAGAGACAATTGGTGGAAGTACGCGTGATCAATCAAAAAAATATATGAAGCAATCAATCAAGCTTTGTAAAGTCCTCCCCCACCTTTTAGTCTCCATAGGGAAGGTACAACCGAATCTTATCTCTTACACTCACGAATGCTCACGTTGAAGTGCTGCGAAGTGCTGTCTGCCTTCGATACATGTTTTTTAGGGGCCAACCCGATAAGACAGTATGCCTGCCCCGAACTAGGCAATCAATCAACGGTGTACTCGCTGTGTTGGTGGCGGTTTAACTGTGTAACAATGGGGTGGTCGGGGGTGGGATGTAAAGCGAGGTGAATCACTGGAGCCTCGATACATTTTCGATGCCATGGAGCTAGACCAGTGAGCTATTACGCTTTCTTCGAAGGATGGCTGCTTCCAAGCCCACCTCCTGGTTGTCTGAGCTCGATCACTTCCTTCTCCACTAAGCGATTGCTTAGGGACCTTAGCGTACGATCTGGGCTGTTTCCCTCTCGACTCTGGATGAACGCACCCAAAGTATGTACGATTGATTAAGCCTGTATTCGGAGTTTCCTTGGGGTTGGTAAAGCTTTGGGCCACCCTAACCCATTGAGTGCTCTACCTCAGGCTATATTATACGCGCGCCTCTACAACCAGCTATATCCGATCTTGGTTGGCCTTTCACCCCTAGCCACAAGTCATCCCTGTATTTTTCCACATACGTGGGTTCGGTCCTCCAAGGCCTGTTAGAGCTCTCTTCAATCTGCTCATAGCTAGATCGATCGGTTTCGGGTCAAATAGTCACAACTGGGAGATTCCCTGGCTGGAAAGCGCCTACACCTAATGGCGCCGCTGTTCCCATTTATTCGCTGACCCATTATGCAAAAGGTACGCCTAACGGGTGAGCCGCCCAGCTGTCGCTTCACTCCTCTCCTTATAGTTGAGCGGCTTCGCTTCACTCCTTCGACTGATCGGATTTCTTCTCTATTGCACTCTCTTTCCTAGGGTTCTTTTCACCTTTCCTCACGGTACTTGTACGCTATCGGTCATTGAGGAACGAAGTGCTCGACCGAAGGGAGAGTCATACTTGGGCTTAGAGGGTGGTCCCCCTTTCCCTCGCTCGCTACGAAGCGATCCTGATTCAAACACGCTGCGTTTGACTTACATAATCAAACCATGAGGCTAAAGGCACCTTCTTTGGCCAGATCTTCCGGTTGGGTGGGAATAGATAAGAAGAGGGGAGCTACGGGAAAGCGTGAAAACCCACTCTTTTCATTCACTAGAATGCCTACCTAGTCACCTAATTCAAAGGGCAAGGCACCGGCATGCCTGGTTCTTCCATCATCCAATGAACTTCAATGAATCGCGCGGAGAAGGCTTTCATTGAAACGAAAACCTCCGCTGTATTTGCCCAATCCGCTTTCGCTCGCCGCTACTAACGGAGTCTCGGTTGATTTCCCATACTGGAGCTTCAGTTCGCGTCGTCTTTCAAGTCCAAGGAGCGCGGACTCGCCGCGTAGCCTGGATACGGTTTCCCGATCGGAGATCCATGGATCACTATAGGTCATTCCCCATGGCCTTTCGCCTTTGGAAGCGTCCTTCCCTCTCAATGCCTGGGCATCCATCCGATGCATTCTTTCCGATACAGTAGGCATTGAACCTGCGGAACACCGCAGTGAATTTCCATCAATCGATTAATTACTCAGTAATTACGAACCACTTTTCCTCGCCCTTATGGTCAAGCATTAAGGCCCGGTTGGGAATATAGAAGAAGAGGGGGAGCTGCAGAAAAGTCACTTAACTTATCTATTTTTCCTGTGTAGATCAACTACTTATATAGAAAAAGCTGTTCATTCTTTATATATGTCATTACGCTTTTCATAATTGAGAAAATAGGATAAATATTTGTAAACCAAAATGAGAAGTGTTACTCTCGGCTATGTCCAGGGCCCCGAGGGTGACCGAATAACGCACATATAGTGTCTGGGATGCCGATTTCACACGACCAATCTTGGTTATTTTATTTTCCTTTCCCTTATGGTGGCTCCGTACCTGTTTTTCAGTGACTTTTGATTCACTTCCATTCATTATTTTATATATGTAATTATGCAAAGGCTTATTAACTTGCTCGACCATGGGACACAAAGTGTTTTCCCGTTTACTGACGCCTTCGTTGTGGGTAATTATTTATATATGTAATAACGCCAGTAATAAAATGGTGATTTCCATAGAATATTTATGATAGACACACACATCGGCTGATAACCCCTCCTGCGCCATTAGTTATCCCACCGCCCTCCGGCCGATATGCAAAAATAAGATGTGTCATACCCCGTAAGTAATAGTTCTAGCGTAGGAGTCGGTTCCCGACTCCGGAGCCATCCTATTCTCAGTTGGATAAAGACCAAAGATTTAGCAAACTGCAGAGACATCATTTGCTTCAATTTCTAATCTCTCCCAACCTTAATTTCCCCCATCAATCGTAGCAGCAGATACTTACCTGAACTTCATTTTACTGCGACAATTGCATCAGAAAGGCCCTGAAGCTTAATAGCCAGCCCTTCTATCTTACTGCGTGTATGGAATCCACCCAGATCTTAACTAGTTCCAGCAGGATAAATAACTAGCCAACTACTAATCACAACCAATAGACCACTGCCTACATAAATAAAGGTAGTATTCAAGGTACCCAACTGGAGATCGAAGGTAGGAAAAAGAATATAAATAATGTACAGGACGGAGGGACGGAACGGAATAACTGATTAAAGTTACAAAAAGATTTCATGACGGGAAGGAACCTGTCAAACGAGAGAATTTACACCGAGCCGAGCCCTCGGGGTGAGGGGAGGGGGATTGATAGGAACCGATCGGCGAATACTTTCTGCATGAACCAGAATTAGGTTTGGTGGTGAGCTGCTGATTGATGATAGAAAGGAAGGGTAGGGTAGGGTAGGGTATGAGGGCATCTTTGAGATCCGAGGGTAACCCCGGACCGATCGGCAATCGACCAACTTATTCTTTCCCTGGCCTCCTCGGGAATTGACGAACCGAGCCTGCGGACCGCTTACCAATGCCATTTCATCTACGTAAAACTCCTCCGTTGGGAGTCTGCGCGTTGTATTGATTATTGACCCACCGGAACTAAAGAGAAATAGTATTGAACCCGCTTTGCTTCCCGTTAGCCGTCTCCATGGTCAATTATTATATATGTCATTATGCTAGATTCGGTGTGATTCGAGGGTGCGTTTAGCTCTTCCCCTACAAAGGCCTCTACCCAATAAGTCAAATTAGGAGTGAAGCAATCTATTAGTTACTCCCGCCGGAGCACCTGGTTTCTAAGGAGAATGCATGACTCAAAATCGAAATGTAACTCACTAAATTATCTAGGTCTGGGAGTCATTTCGTTATCTATATATGTTATTATGCACATTCTCTAGAGCCGGGAGTCCTGTTGTATATATATGTAATTATGCTTGCCTTTATTCTCTCTCTAGTTACCAAAATGATATGAGTAAATACATTATATATGAGTTAGCATTTAAAAGCACAAGCTACTGATGTTCTCTACCCCGCACGAATATTTCATTTATGTAGCCCACGACTTTACTTTAGACTTAGCTCATTAGGAATGAGAAAGTAGTACAGGACAGGTATAATTCTCTTCTTTTCTTGGCCTTCTTATCCCACCACTATAGCCAGCCCCTTCACTGGTTCATCAGTTAGGTCAATGTTTTGAGACATCGGAAAATAACTTACTGAGTTGAGCATGACCTTAAGTCTGGCATTCGTGACAACAAAATCCAAAGAGATAGATAGTGCTCTATCCTTCTCTCTATAGTGATATAAATAAATAGAAATTCCTTCATAAGATAAGGCCGGCGAAAGGCGATACCACCTTGGTAAAATGGGTATAACACCTAGCTTTTTTAGTACTTTCCTGGATCTATCTACCTGTCCAAGTTCGTGCCGTAACAAGCTAACTCCACCCACTCTGTCTACCAGCATTAGTTCACGCAAGCAAGCCCCATAAGGCAGGCCGGATGGTAGGGAGCAGTATAGAACATGTTTCTTAGACCTAAATATCGATGGTGGGTGGTGGGAGTTAGAAGATCTGATCCTTCCCCTTATCTCTAGAATCTCTGGGGTGGCCTTACCTCGCCGAAAAAGCTCCTCACAATAAATAGATAGCTATGTTTAGGGTGAGTAGATGGAACATGCCGCCTGCCATGGATAGGACTTTTTCTTCGAATGAGCAAGCGTTTCTGCGCCTGCTTGGCTTTATGGTAATGATGTAAGTCCAATCCGCCCGGACGACGTAACTACTAGCTAGAGGCAATGGGGGACTTAGCCATACCGGAAATATGGAACTTAGTCCGCCTGGACGAATTCTGTCACTATCTACTTCCCTCTTATATTCCTCCTCCCTACTAGTTCCCCACCTCTGCTCAGCCGCCCGCTTCGGACCGCCTAAGGTGCTCAAGTATAGATAGTGGATCGACCAACCTAAGTAGGAGGATGGCGAAACGATTGAAGTGTGAAAAAGTCCTTTCAGGAACCCAAGGAACTCGGGAGGAGGGTCTTTAGACGCTCGACCGACGGGAGGAGGGCCGCCATCGTTCTAACCGAAACCCCCCTCACCCCCCACTCGACCGACGAGGGGTTTATGCAGCTGACGGGCCCTATCTATTATTTCGTTTCGCCGAACTATATTTTCTTTTGAATAACTGTTGAATTAAGAGATCTCGACCCGACCGGCAATTGAAAAGAAAATCCAAATAGAACGGTCAATAAGAGTTTGTTGGAATTCGATTGACCCGACCCATCATTTCGGCACCCACACCTTTCAGATAGGTTCTGTCCTTTTAGCACTAACCTTTGTTCCGTTATCCCTACCTCTCAGGAAAAGGGTTATGGTCTATTCCCCCGAGAGATCTAAACGTTTAGGACGAGGTCGGGACAATATACGACGCAACGTTGAGATCGTATCTGCCGTTCTTCTATATAATAGTGCATGCTATCTCCCTTTACCTTAGAAATAGGTAGGACAAATAATGGTTCTTCCTGCCCATGATTCCCCGAAGGGCGAGGATGGTTCCCAAGGGGCAATTAAAGGTTTCTTGGAATTAGTAGTGCAGTAGCAATAGCTTACTTATCCTCATTGTGGGTATGAAAGTGTAATAAATTCAATTCATAGATATGCCATTTTGAATATGGCTCATTAATCTCCTTCCTTATGGGATTGGTGGATGAGGAAAATAGTCCTGAGAGAGCCCACCCCTGTTCCCGTGTTGCGGCTGTACTTAATACAACGCATACAGGTGATAGTAGCTCTTTATTCTAGTTCATAAAGCACATTCCCATTCTTTCATTCATAAAGTAAGAAAATCCCTTTGCTCTTCCCTTTGCTAAAGCACATGCATAGTTAATATGTATCTCTGCTTTGGTTCATCTGTAATCTCTAGCTGATCCGTATTCTCTAGCTTAGTGGATCTCCATTAAGGAAGTGAATTACATCAACTAGCCCACCGCCACTACTGGTTGAAAGTGTGTTTTGTTGATTGATCCTTGGACCTTTCCTTTAATGATAAGCACCTCCTTGCTTATGGTTCCGTAATCTATTCTCTCATGATAGCTACTTATACCAGTTATCTCTGAAGGTAGCTACTTCGATTTTCTTTTATATTGTAAACCACCCAGTTATATTATATCTGATGATAGCTCCGTCGCAGCGCACCAGATCAGGAATCAGGAAGTAAGCCCCAGTCCAGCTATGATCCCATTGGTCGGGGCCGCTTCTGATGCTATCCTTTGAGTCATACCATATGTAATGTACGCTAAGGCAGCGCTCATCTGACTTAAGTATAGTGTAAGCATGCGAGAGTGAGAGGGCCACCCGTCCTCCGTCCATTCCCGTCTCCCTTTGTAGCTAGAGAGAGCTAACTAAGGTCTATTTATATTTCCCAAGTTCGCCTTCGCCCGAAGCCAGCCAGCCCACTAGTACGAGAGATCGATGGCCCCACCCATGAATAACTGACTACGATTGATCCTGAACGTGCCTCAACCTCCCAATTCCCGTCTTCAAGTCCCGACAATAGAATGAATGTAGATGCCGGAATGTTTCAAAAGAAGAAGCCTACCGGTAAATTTGAATAATATTGGGATAACCTGAGCGGGGATCTCAAGAAGCTTCTAACTGCCCCTACCTTTTATGTTCCATTCCTTTCTTTTTATAACTTTATTAGTAGGTCGGGGCGAGGTGCTCGGATTTCGGTATATGAGGGATATAATGATGGGAGTGGGCGGTTCCACATTGAATTAGGGCATGCTCCCCTGTGGAATTTACAGAGATTTCACGAAGATTTCCGGTTAGTATCGATCGTGTTTCAATTTGCCTACGTGAAAATCTTTATCCGGCCGGCCGTTGATTGGATGAACCAGTGTATAAGCTGGTGTTTATGCTGCATTCTTTATAAGTGGTGTTAGTTGATCGATGTACTAGTTACTTGGTTCCTCCGCCGCTTAGTTCCTCTTCCTTTTCGTTCCACTTTCTTCGGCTTTCTTGGTGTTTACCAGTGTCTCAGTGTGGATCCTCCCGCATTATTGTTTATCCATTGGTTTAGATCGATTGATCCGGGGTGATTGGATGATGATAGCTCGGTGTAGATTGGTTTGTTCGAATCGATAGAGCGAAGAATGATCATATAATAAAAGCTATGCGCATTTCTCTACCTTGGTTAGATTTATCTTTCTCTCTTTCCTCTGTCAAAACCAAAGTTGAACTTTTTTAGTAAACCTCATTTTGGGTGTGGTCCCGAAAGAAATAGGGTAGTCCTGTAATATACTATAGGTATGCGCATAAAGTTGGAACGAGGTTAGAACGAGCTAGGATGTGCAGAACCTCGGAACACGCTATCAATATTATTGACATTAATGTTCGGGGCACTCTTTTCGTATTTCAACTACTTCTGCATAATTGACTGGATCAACCAAATAAACTGGAGCTACTGACCCGTATAAACTGCTGCCTTGCTCTTGCTCCCTCAGATGCCTTTGCCTCTACTTCCTGTGCTCCTGGCCTGTGCTCCTGGTGCTTCTACTCGTTCTACCCTATATGCTGGTGATGTTGCTGATCTATAGAAAGGACTGGATCTACTTCTACTGGATCTACTGGATCATTGGCTTGGCTTATGGGCTTATCTTAGTTAGATGGCTTTATGGCAAGTACCTCTTATGGGTTTTTCATTTGGCTTTGGCTGGCCGGCTACTCTGGCTATGGTAAACCTCTGAGTAAACCGCACACATAATTAACTACTGAAACTAGTGAGTGGGTATGCTTCTTGTGCTTCTGCTCTCTAACCAGAAGGTATGCCGCTGGGTCAACAACGGCTGCTAGGTCACTGCTTACTTTTTGGCTCTATATACAGCTACCTCCTATGTCTGTGCTCTAGCCCTTGCCTTTGCTTCTGCTACTTACATGGGATTACTTACATGGGATATGGATATAGATCTCGAAGGTCGTCTGGATCTCGTTAAAGCTCTGGATCTCAAAATGTAAGATATGCCGCTGGTGCTGGATCAACAAAATAAAGAGCATGATCAGAAGACTCAATAGCAGAATAAACAGCTATTGGCTCTTCACCACCTGGTCCTGCTCTCATTGAAGATGTATTCACCTCTACTTACCCTGCAGGAACTTAAACTCCCGAGGATGCCACCTTTGCTTCCTCTCCTGCCATAGGCGCTTCTGGCTCTTGGTCAACTAATTCTTTTAAGGGGCTCCAGAAACATAAATAGTGGGTTATCTAGTTCCACCACTGCTCATAGCAGAGACGGTTCCAGCAGGAATAAAGCTAGCATCCTTCCTGCCATAGCTTCCCTTCGCACGGCTCCAAATCCTTCAGTTGTAGAAGCATCATAGAGAAAGGCAAAGGTAGGAGCGGCACCAATTTTAGTAGCATCACTTCGCTAAGTTTTAACTCCAGTTGTTGGTCCAGTTGATCCGGTTTAAAGTAGTGACAGTTTACCCTTGTTTACTCCGCAGTTCGAGATTCAGTTGATTCAGATCAAAGAAAGCCAGAGCCCGTAGTGGACCAAGTGAGAGCACCAAAGACGGAGGTTGAAAGGGCAGCAGTAGCAAGGATATCATCCGCCCTACCCGCAACCAAATCTATATAAACGTAAGTAAGTTAAGTGATATGAGCACCTACCTAGCAGTTCTTATTAGTGATTGGAGTGGTGTCTCTTTCTTCTCTTGGTGGGAAAGGTGGTATGGTACTGGTTCTCCTGGACTGTCCTTCTTGTATTGGTGGGCTTGGACTGATGGGACTGGCCTTCCCTGGTGGTACTTATTGTCTTGGTCCTGTCCCTTCTTGGATAGGTGGGCGGGGACTGGCGTTGTCTGGTGGAGTTTTGGAGTAAGCAGTTGGGAACCCTTCTATTTATCAATAAAATCAATCCAGCAACAATTGACAGTGGTACTGTGGCCTATCGGTTCTAACCTGCCCTAGGTATTAATAGCGTAAGTAAGATCATAATCTAAACGGGCAAGCATCAATCTCTCTCGCGGGTAGGAGGGACTGTGGCCTGGCCTATCGGTTGTTAACTGTGGACTTACGCTCGCTTTTGGGTCCTAGAGCGGCTCTGTTGATAACATATCATCTATCGCTGTTGGGAACATGGTTTTTACTTCCTGTGTCTTGCCATGGCATGTCCTGTTATTTTCGATTGGCAGGTAACACTGGGCTTAATGGGAACAGAGAAGCCTTAGGGAAAAACACCCATGTCGCCGAAAGCTCCTCTACCATACTATGTGGGCATAATATCTCATCGCCACTATGGTGCTGTAAGAGTATATAAAATCACGGAGATGTAATAGATTTTTCTAAACAAACTCCGGTCGGCTTGAGGTTATGGGAAATAGTGGGTAGATCAAATCACGGAGATGTAATAGATTTTTCTAAACAAACTCCGGTCCCATTATTTGTAATTTCACCCTATTGAAACGACCGGAGTTGGCTAGTAAAAATATAGTGCAACTCCGATCCAAGGTATACTTGCTTGACCGAAGGGAGGGCAAGGAAAATGCATAATTACATATATAATGATATATCTCTTTGTATACGATATAGAGGGTAGATCGATGATGAAAAGAGCGGAGATCCCATCCCATATGATGCTAAAGCGTAATTACATATATAATGATATATCTCTCCTTGTCTACGAGATATAGGGTAGATCAATGATGAATTGTATTATTCCTTGAAATTCAGTGTTTCACGAACGTCAAGTACAGAGGAGAAAGCAGTGGTAAATAAGCTGGATGGTGGGGTTACTCATCTATCTTCATCAGCAGCGATGGGAGACACATTCGGGTAATTTGCTCTTGCTTCACTGTGCCGAATGAATGACTTCGATAGGGGGGGCCGGTCTATCTCTTTTTCTTTGAATTCGCTGGAGAAAAGTCTTCATTTGTTATCCTCAAAAGCTGGTACGACGGTCGAATAAATAACGGTCTATCTATCTCTTCATTAGCTGGGGGATGATTGGTAAAACCATTGGTTGGACGGGAGGGACGGGGCTTCCCACCCAGATACTAGTTTTTATGCAGCCTTATTATATTAGATTTACGTGCTTGGGTTGGCACTTGAAACTGAACAATCCCGCTACGCCCCAGCTGTCTCGCTAAACTTAGTCACTGGCTGCTCGCTTAGGCACTTTGAACTGAACTATTTCCTTTTGTATTTAAGCCTACACCATGAATGTTTGTGGTGGGTGGCGTGGCGAAGCGAACAATCTGGCGTTGGATCGTGTTACGTGGGAAGGGAACTGCCAGATTATTTAGGAACTAAAGCCAGAACTTCAGAAACATGGCTGGCTGGGCTGGATGGTACAGCTGGGATGACTGAGATGAAATGGCTGGTCTTGCTAAATAGGATGGGTGCGATGGAAGGAAGCCCTGCTCTATTCCGGCATTCTAAATCTAAGGTTAAGGGGCTGGCTGATCCATCCATCCATACATACATGTAATCCCCCCCGGGATTATAAGGATCTCCATGGCTGACCCCACTACCTACGCTACGTGATTCCAGGTATCTGGCTCCATCCAGGTCTACTAGTTGTGGCAGGTAAATAGTAAAAAGGTAGTGTGTCATAGCATGATGCCCCTGTCTGTCTACGTTGGGTATTAGTGGCTTCTATAGTGTTTACTGGATGCTTGCTCTTAGGATTCCGGTCTAAAGAGGGTAAGGGGGCCCCTGAACTCTAGGCATATGGCAGGCAGGAACGAAGTGACGATTCTAGGTCTAAGGTGGGGCTAATAAACCTATCCCATTTGGTGCTTCTAAGGTAAGGGAATAAAATTTGACTTACTACGTGCATTCCTATTCCTGGTCTGTGGGGCTACAGATCCAGTTCTTGCAGGTAAAGAGTTGATAAGAGCCAAGCCAAGCCCAAGCCATCCAGTAAGCGGTTAAGGGATCTAAGCTAAGCTAAGCTAAAGGTAAACCACCAACCCCACCTAATATACTTCTTTCTCGTCCTGATAAAAATTCATGGGTACAGGGGTAATTCCTTCCTCGATCCACTCTCCATATTTCCTAGGTTCTATTTCTATAAGGTAAAAGATAATATGGGTTTTCAAATACCAGATTGTATAAGTAGGTAGGGGCTCCGTTGTTGATAACATGATACCCACCCATAAACTGTGTGGTACCCAATTACTAGGGCAAGGCAGTAAGTAAAGTCAAGGGTTGTTTCATGCCCATCCACGTGCGTGCCATTCATGCCAATCCTGCCCCGGATAATAAAATATAAGTAGCCTGCTGCTCCTATGTCCTACACTTAATTCATCCATTCCAATCCAAGCGGTCTAGGAAGGCAGATCTAGGTCTTAAGATGGTTACCCGGAGTGTAATATCATCGTATGAGTTACCATACTAGTCCAATCCAGGCAAATGAAGGGCAAGATCATAATCCACGTCCATCAAACCAACCACCATGTTGCTTATTCAACCACACGTGTGAGTACCCGCTGCTGGGAACTGAGGAAATACTAGGGCATATTTGACAGTCTAACAGAACCTGTGAGAGAAGGGCCAAACGGGTACCCAGAACTGCCTCACACGCTCCAGATAAACTGAGTACATCACTGCCATGCACGTCCATGAAATCTGACACGTGGCACACTACAGAGCTCGGAGAACCCCTGTCTGGAAATCCCCTGTGTAGGAGGGCGTTAGGCAAACGGAAAGTATGGCTGGATAGAGGAGCCAAATGAGTGCCCAAATAACCCTTAGCGTTCTGTCAAGAACGCTCAGATCATTCCCATGCATGATCATCAAAATCCACCCCACTCTGGTGGGTGTTCTTAAATCTGACTATCTGATACTAGAGTGAAAAGGGTATCCAAATATGCCATCATCTCTGAAATATACTGCACGGATCAGTCCCATGCTCGTGCATCAAAATAATGTACCTGGTCCCTGTAGCCTGCTGACAACCCCCATAAATAAAGGGTTTCTCAAAGACAGATAGGTTCTACCTTCCACCCGAAAATATTCTTACCGGCCCGTTTAATCTTTTCTTATTCCGGGCGTACCGGACACCAGAAGTACTTAATTGATCTTACATCCTTCCCGCCTTGAACCCAATGTGCTCAATCTCGCCCTCTTCCTGCCGTATCTTATTCCAAGGGACTTCTCTATGACTGGATTAGCTGCCCATAGTCTTGCCAGCTCGGATCATGAATGATACAGAATTGAGACCGTGACGAAATTGGGTTATCCCAAAATAAAGGAAAGTCTCAGGCGAGAGACGAAAGCCGGCTTGCTTTCTTACATTTACTCGTGGACTCATCACATATTGCAGCTGGTACTCCCAGTCTATATGATGCAGGTACCCAGCCAGCTTTGTTGCGATGCTGCTCTACTCTAGTTCTACCAGGAGTTGCTTTCATTACAACGCAACTGCTGCAACACCCTGTTTCCAGTGATCTTAAGACCGGGGGTATAGACCAGATGATGCCCTTACTTAATAAGACCTTTATGGCTTGAACAAGGCTTTTTTTCTATCTGGCCTTGACTAGTTAGTCTGTCTCCTGTCCAGTCTTACATACACATAAATACTGGCTATCCAGACATTCTTATATCCCCATCCATGGTCCAGCAACCGAAGAGAGCTCATGTTGGCTACTAGAAGAATTAATCAATAAATTACAGTCATTCCTTATATATGTAATTACGTTTTTGACGTGGAAACCGGTATAACCACCACTCCTGCTCAGTACCCCTTCCGCACCTTAGGGTTGCATTCCTGCTTAAAAGAAGGAAGTGAGGTTCAGTTGGTGTAACTTATCTTCTAACTGGATGGAACTCAACGAGGGAGCTAGCTACCGGGGGTAAGGGGTTAGGTACGAACCGATGGAGCCTAACGAGGAGCCCCTAGCCTAAGAGTATAATTCAAATAGTTGGGAGAGGGACCCATACAACTATAATTGGAAGTAAGGGTTTCAACGAGACCCATACCAGTTGGAATTCTCAACGCGAGTTATTGGCGCGTCGAAAGACGTTATCCCTGCCTTTATATCCCATAGATGAATGGAGGTGCAAACTTCTTTCTGTAAAAAAAATTGACACTGTCCCCAAATACCTTCCACTCGACTAATCAACCCATCCACTTCGCCAATCCTCCTTTCGGGTCTCTATACCATACCCAATCTACCCCTTCGTACCATCTCCATTATTCCATAGCGAAGAGTGTGTAATTTCAATTATCCGAGCAGCGCAAGCCGAGTATCCAAGTATCCCAACCAAGTTAATAAGGCTAAGGCAACAAGTGTAAATATGCAAGTGAAACATAGACCAGTCAGTCATTACTACATGCTGTAAATGCTTGGTTTCAATGTACTCAATCCAAAGAAGTGAGCCAACAGGAGATCCAGGTGTTGATGCACTCGATCCAGCTAAGTTTCGATCCACTATAATATTGAAAGAAGGGGTTTTGTAAGCACGCTATAAGTTGCCAAGCTGATGCTTGTATAATTCGGAGACAACGTTATCTGTACCCTCTGGCGACTTCTACCAGCCAGCAGCTTAAGAAACGAGCATAAAAGCCTTTTCTTTCTTGCCTGGTGCACCTCAAAAGACAATAGTCGTTTCGTTGGCTGTTGTCCGTCCATCTGTTGATCTAACACTGGCTGTTTGTCCGCCTGCCTACTTTGAATGCCCACTTTGGAAGTCAAACCCATCATAGTGCCCCCTTTGGTAGGGTAAAAACAAGAGCTCATCAAACAAAGACTCCTGGTTGTATGATCTAATCCGGACCCACTATAGTGCAGTAGCCTTGAAGCTCTTCCAGGTAGTACAGGTAAAAGGGAAGTCTAGTTCTAGCAGGTGGGTGGTACAAGGTGTGAAGGTAAGAGTGGATGAAGCGATTCCCTATTGGCATCATATCATCCCCGAAGGCTTATCCAACATCCAATCCGGGATACAGGTATTCTAGCATTCCCTTGTAAGCATGTTGGTTGCTAGGGCTGTGAAGATAAAGTTAATTCTGGCAGGTGTATTGTCTGAACAAGGGCTAATGAAGCGATTCCAATTCCCATCCCGTTCCGATCCAACGATTCAACGATTCCAGGATCCCGGGCTTCTAAGGTTAAACATTCCTGACCGACACTAGGTGATTCCAGCTCTCTAGCTCCAGATATCATAGTTGTAGCAGGTAAAAGAGAAAGAGTAGTATGTGATAGATGCCCCTGCCTACGTGGGGTCTTCCTGGCTTCTAGTGGCTCCATCGTCCTAGCCTGGGTGTTCGAGCATTAAAAGAAAGAAAGGTAGGGGTGAAAAGGTTTAATAGATGCCTGCCTTCCATATGTATTCCTGGCTTAAGCAATGGACAGCACTCCATCGACTAGGGTGAAGAAGGGGGTAATCAAGTCAGGGGGTACGTTTGGTTCATCCCGTCCTGTCCTGATAAGAGAAGGTCAAAAAGGTCTACTAAGCAGTGGCTCCTAAGGTCTGAATTAAGTAAATGTTATAGGTGTCAGGTAATTAGGGTAAATAGGTTGTGTATCAAGATATAAATAGAAGGGTAAGGTGCGAAGCCATCCGTTCCGTAGAATAGAAGGTCTGTAGCAGTAAGTACCGAGAGAGAAGGAACCTATTATAGATAGGAGAGGGAGAACCTTTATTTCTTGAATTGATACCAAGGGGCATCATTACATGAAACAAAGCGATACATTTCATGCTCTTTAGCTCCCCATGGCTCTATCTATCCTTCCTTTACCGGCGGCTCTATCTTTTTTCTTCATTCCCGGTGGTTATTACTCTCTTCCTTTCTGCTTGTCCGGTGGCGCTGTTGCTTTTCCTCGCTCATCTGGCCGGCCGGTTGTCCCTCGTTCTTGTCGTTTCTCTTCTTGTTGTGGCTCTCATTGTTGTCGGTTGGGTTTGGGGTGGTGTGTGCATGAGGGTGTCCGGGCGGTCCGATTTTCCCCGGTATCAAGTTTATGGGCTTTCCCGCTCTGGAGTGGAGAGGGTAGAGCGTCATCAAGGTGCGAGGAGAGCGGGGGCTAGAGCCTACCTAGAGCCAGGGAGAGTAACTATGCCGCACAGTGAACGGACAGGTGCTATGATGAGATGCCACAAAGAGGTGCTACAAAAGAATATGTTCTAATAGTTGAACGATACCATCACACCTATTCATAACCATATGTGAGAGATAATGTTTCTCAAGTTGTTACCATACAAGCGCATATAAATATATTTCCCAAGTCGACACCATATGAGGAGAGACGGTTGCTTGCTTTCTCATTCCCCCTATGTTCCCCACCAAACGAGTGAGATTGAGACCAGTTTTTACCTAACAAGGGGGATAGTGCTTGAGCCATGTTGCACTGCCATACGAGCATATTATTGAGTTCCCATGTTCCCACCATAAGCCAGAAGCCTTCACCACCAAGGCCACCAACAAATAGAACATACCTCAGGGAGGAGGGAATAGATAGAGCCATTCCTAGAGCCATACAGGTCAGAGAGGTTTAGTCATTCAGGGAGGCAGGTAGGTAGAGCCATTCCCCAAACTCCAACATTGCAGCCAAGTTGCCAATATACAGGAGAGAAGGCATGTTTCCCACCAGATGAGATTGAGCCATGCTTGTTTACTTACGAGCATATCGAGCCATGTTCCCAACAGACGGGATTGATTTAATTCCACGGATTGAGAAATGAATCTTTTTATAATGCTGCTGGCCGGGAAGGTGCGGCCAGAGGGGGATGGATTAGGTAGCCCCCAGCGTGAAGTGTACCCATTTCCCGAACTACTCCACACATTCCAAGTCCCCACCAGACCATCAGAGATGGATCCCATAACCTCGCTTACGTATACGGAACACAGGAATGTTCCTACCTCAACTGGATGGAAAGGGTGACGAAGACGTGATAAAAAATCAGATTTACATTTTCGCTGCGTCCTGGAAACTATTCTTTTGAACCTGATTGGATATAAACCCCCAACTGAACTTAGAAAGTTATGTTTTCTATATCTAAGAATGGCATTTCACGACCTTTCACCACACTGATAGGCGCAGGATGGAAAAGCTACGATTGCTGCGATTGATGGATGAACCCGAACTACTGCTTGCTTTTAGTTTGTTACTTGCGTCGTTACTTGCTTCATTCGTTACTGGCAGGCTGGTCGATGAACCCCGCCCGGGCCAAGCTAGTTGAAGAAACACCGGCTGGCTTTGAAAGAGATGGGACCAACCATTGTAGGCGTGGTAGGTCGGATAGACTTTCAGATAGACTTTCGGGTGGGCTGGAGAGCAGGAATTGGTGGGCTGGTTGGAGAGCTGGTTGGATAGACCAATATTGCTTTCCTGAACCGATATTGCTTTCCTTGGCTACGGATCCTTGGCCATTTCTCTTTGGCTACTGATCTTTCCTTGGCTACTGAACCTTTCCTTAGGTCCTTTACTTTTTCTGGCTTTTTACTTTATCTTGAGAAATAACTGAACTAAGGGATACAGATAGGGATACAGAGGCCCTTTACTTTATCTCCTTCCTAGGCCCCTTTATCTCTTTTGAAACAGATAGATAGGGATACAGAGGCCCTTTATTTCTCTCTTTCCTTACTCAAAGTGGAGTAAGCCCTAACTAGAGAAATGAGCCATAGGTAGGTCTCCTAACAACCCAAAGAAGGGTATCTCATGGCCAGGAGGAAACCCATGGATGAATGGATTGGATGGTTAGGCGCTGTCACTCACTGGGTTCACTGGGTGAACATGCCATAAAAGATAGAGAAGCCTTAAGGTGAAATTGATCAGGTAAAGTGCACAGTTAATGTAACATAAATAAAGAGCGTAATTACATATATAATGAGATATATCTTTGTATCTTTGTATACAATATTATACGATATTATAAATATTATGGTACGATCGATTCAACTACTCTTCAACTACTCTACTGGTTAAACAACTACTCAACTGCTCAACTGGTACTGCTCCCCTGCTCACCTGTAGACTTGATGGATTTTCTTTCTGGGGCTGGCCGGCACCGGCACCCGCAAGGAAAAGTGAAAGAGATTTTGAAAGCCTATCGATCTGTACAAAAAGAGCCCATTTCCCTAACAAAATTCTATTAAAAAAAGGACACAGGGCTTTAGCTGGTAAATGGATACGCCTAAGTTCCGTTGTGTTCTTCGGTAGGAACGCTTAACGCTAGGTAGGTTCGACCCATCCATCCCTCCATTTTACTCCCATCCATTTAGGTTATTAACGCTAGGAGCGCAGTCATCAGTAGTGAAGTCTCTCTCTCCATCAGGTATCATCCCGGTCTCAAGAGGGAGGTTATCCCCGCTAGTAGGTAGGTTCTTAACGCCTTATACTTATAGAGGTTAAGCCCAGAGAATTCCTTATCACCCACGCTTATTTCCCTAGAAATAGAAATAGTCTTTGTATTACTATTCGGGGTGGGGGTGCTCCACTCCGTGCGTCAGCGACGTGCGCTATACCGTATAACCTTTTCTTAAAGTAGTCCAGTCAGTCTGAAAGCCAGGAAAGACCTGCGCCTGAGGCCTGAACCATCGCCTTCGGACGAAACCAAGAGAAGCACCTGCATTGTGGAGTTATGTCTTTCATTCACACAACGAAGGCATAACCTTGTATTATCCAGGGATAGGACTGCTTAAGTCCAAGAGCACTGCTATCTCCTACTTATGAAGACGCACCTCAAGGGAGGAATTACTTCTCGATGCTTCAGAGAGCCAGGATAAAGCAAGCCTCCCAAATAGAGGAGTCATTACAAATAACAGAAACGATCGGAGTTGAAACCGATACAAAGCAAATAAAGCGAACCGCTTTCGGGCGGATAATGAACTTTTCAACAATTTGGTTATGAACCTAGCATACTGAAGGGGAAGGATTGACCGGAACCAAAGCACTGGCTGGATGACTAGGACGGGCCATCGATTTCAAGATCAAGCCAGCCAAAAAAGGTAGCAAGGATAGAGGATAGATCGCCTAGCAGTAAGAAATAGCAGGCGGGGCAAAGAAGGGAATTAGGAAGGGGAGATAGAGCGAGCTATTTATGGAATCCTTTTCTCCACCAATAGGAAAGCCCCGTCGGGAACACCCCCCCCATCCCTGTATTTATTAACTAGCATTGATGGGATGGTCGCATTCATATATTAAGACATAGCAAACCCACCTATCTAAGAGGCATTCTACCTTTACTTCAGTAGGCATTTGTTTTCCTATTTGTATTCGTTGATAGAACCAGGTTGATTCATTGATCCGGGCACAGGTCATGGCGGGATATCTGGAGAGTCCCACCCAGGTCCATGCACAGGACAGGGGTTGGGCTAATCCATCCATGCAAAGGTCACAGAAAGTAGGGTATCCCATAGAGACCAAGCCAAGCTAACCTAGATTCTGACCAGGTTAGCATTAGCAATCCAGATTGGGTTTGTTAAGAGAGATCAAATGGAAAACACTAGCTAAGTTTCTTGGCACACCGCACTATGTATGATCTATTTATGTATATAGATACTCGGGATTCACCTCATTCATGTTGAAGGGTAAACTAATGCTGGAGATGGAGAAGTCGCTTTCCTTTAACGAACCTTATACGAGGGGGGAATCCAGCCATAATAAGACAAATGGTTGGAAAGCTGGTTAGAGAGATTGAAGTAGTGTAAAAGAGTGCATTGAAGTAATTATACAGGCTTCAGAATACTAGGATTACTGGCTTAAGACAGGCTCATTGGCTCAGAATACATATATATATATAGATATAGATATATGATAGATATAGATAGAGATATATTATCCCACTGCTCTTAGGCGTCCTTTCAATTAATACGTTAGGTGTACACTTCGTTACATTAAGTCATAGCAAGGCTCTTACATTCGGAAAGCAAGGAATATTTCACTTATTTTCTAAGTCTGGCTTTATGCTATCCCTCCCTAGTGACCAAAATGATATGGGTAAATACGTTATATATGAGTTAGCGTGCCGGGGAAATAAGTATTGCATTATTTCCTTTTATCTATGGCTTTCCTTACTCTCCCTTCGGTCAAGCGAGCTTCCCTTCCTCTATTTCAGGGCCCCCCGGTTGAGCGGGAATATATCATATAAGTGTAGTATAGCGGCTTGTGACCTCGCTCCTATTCATCGTGGTAGTGCCTTCCCCGACATAATCCGGTGTCCCCTTGAAGGATCGGTGTGGCTCCGGTGTGGCTTCCTTCCAATCCCGCTAGTGTGAGTGCAGGGGTCGGTGGGCGCGCCACCAGCTCTGTCTGTTAGGGGTGGGCTTCATCCCTATACCTACTACTAGTGTTAGTGGTGGGCTGGGACTATAGTTAACGTGTTGGCGAAATTGCGTATATAACGTAGTTGTGGGCCTACCTAAATAGTGCTGTTGGCTTCCTTTCGCGTCTAAAGGCACAGACCTTAAACAGGTTGTAACGGCTAAGGACCTGAGCATAGTTTCGGTAAGGTGAGAGAGGACCAGAATGGTGAAATACCTTACTTCCGCGAAGTGTTCGCCAGTTAAAGTCCTTAAATGTCCCTGACTTTATAACCTTCTACCTCCTTCATCTTCAGTTAATAAGGAAATAAGAAATAGGCAGGAGATAAACATTTGACTCTTCCGGTCCGGTTCTTCCGGTCCTTACGTAAACTTAAACTAATTAAAACTAGCCTCCCTATTATATCTTTACTTCCCGAAGCCTTTCATTTAAGTCGTGTCTATGGTTGCTTCTCTCCTCATTCAGGTGTATATTCAGAGTGAGGGATGCAGAGGTGTATAAAAAACCTATATAAGCCCTTCCGATGGTATCTTATGGGCTCGCCCCAATAGTTGAACGCAATCCAATAGAACCACAGAGGCCCTCCTCTGTCGGACGAGCAATTCTTCCTACCACTCTCCCGTTGCCAAGTTACGAATTCTTCCTAGTGCCAAAGTGGGTAAGCAAAGAATCTTTCCTTATAGCCCTTAACTTAAGGTAGGTTATGTTTTCACTTTCTCTCAAGATTATAGATTTCCTAAAGAATATATCCTTACCAGCCAGAACGATAGCTTCCTCGATCTGGTTCGATAATTCCTTCCTTACCAGCCGACCAGCCAGATAATTATTTCCTTCCCCTCGACTCGAGGGATTGGTTATCCCCACTTCGTTCAATCAGTCTCGGTAAGTAGGTCGATCAGTCAATGATTCCTGCACTTATCTGATCTATTCCAGTTGGAAAACTTACCGGGAAGTGCAGGAAGAGATAGATAGTAGGATTCTGTAGATGGCCCCGAAATATCTGGTGGTACGACCCCGGTCGAGGGACTAGGCTGGGTATGGAAAGCGAGAAATAACTTTCATATGTGGGAGGAAATAACTTTATACTCCTACTCTCGAACTACTCCCCCATTCTGTGGACCATCTTCAGAAGAGAACTTCGTTTTTTCGGGGTGTTGTCCTCCTTACTTTTAAACCAACCAGTAGGACAGCCAGGATTATCAAAAACTGAAGGGATAGTAAATTGATTACTCAACCACAAGGGATTGGACTTATTGAATTAACTGGCCAAACCTTTAATAAGTCTCTTGGCCGGACAGAAGATGGCATTAATTGGGCCCTTACGGGTTACAGAATGCCTTGACACTGTCCCTTAATAGTAGGTTCTCTCTATTGTAAGGAAGGAGCATTAAGCCCGGTTGGGTGGGAATAGATAGTCTAGCGGAAGGAGGGGAAGGAGCGGAGCTCTTCACACTTAACTTATGTTTTGGTAGACCTACTTTATGGCTGATTCGGGCATTAGATCCTCCTTCAAGGAAGGAGGGGCCCTTCGAGTTCTTTGGCTGGCCACCTAATTTGGCCTAACAAAATGACTCTTCTAATGGATTTAGAGCGGTTAATCCTGAACTATTAGTTGCATAAATATATACGTATATAACAGCATCACCCGCAGTTGCAATTGACTTCGTTGAATCCGTTTAAAGCAGCGCTAGAACCAGCGACGGTTTACCGAAATGATGAACTACTTGAACCGATTGATCTTGATCCAATTTGATTCAGTTGCTCCTGTTCCAGGGTTACCGCCTAGTACATATTCTCAATATCCAAATAAAGTGCCCTAATTATATTCACTCGCAGTTTATGGTTACCTATCATCTGAGCAAGCAGCACCCCGTAACAGCAGATACAGGCACGGAACCATTAGTAGTTCTAGCAGCACAGGCACAGTAAGCATAGGCATCATGGGCGGAGGCTCAAGAAACAAAGGTACAGGAGAGAAGGTAACAAAGGCATAGGTTGGAACAGGGGCAGATCCAGCCCCAGTTAGACCTTCCATAGTAATACGTTCTAAAGCGCGTGGCATTCCTTCCAGTTCAAAACCGGGCACCCCCGCCTAGATCAAGGCCTAGATCGAAAGCCAGCACCAGAGGCAGAGGTTAAGGCAGAGAGAGCTAAAGCATAGCCATATAAGGTGTAGGGGAAGGTACCATAGGCAGGAGTGGAGAAAGCAGTAAAAGCAAATAGAAAGACATAGCCAAAAGCAAAGGTAGGAGAGGCGGAGGACAAGGAAAGCAAGGGTTATAGTATAGGGAGCACCCCTTCCAGTTAGGGATCGAGACCGAGTTTACCTTATGTACCAATGTAACCCGCGGAGAGGGACTATTCAACAGGTGGATATGAATCTGGATCTTGATCTCAATCTCGAGCGGGTTTCTGTTCTTATTGGTCCATAAACTGGGGCGTTCACTGGTTCCGGATCATTTTCACTATATCTGTTTACTATATATGGAACTGTCTTAGTGTGGTGAATACGCATGCTCACACGTGGATCAGACCTCATTTAATTACTTCACCAGGTAACCCTTTTAACTCAGCCCTATATTATACCTCTTTCCATACAAACTCAGTTTCATTATTATTTGTGTGCGTAGCAGGTCTAGCCTACACACCTAACTTCCTACTCATTTTCCTATTGATCCTCCGTTGCTTCAAACCCATCGGGACAAGATGAAATAATAAGCAATAACCCAATTTGGATATATAAAGTGTATGGCGGCTCCGGGTCCGAAAGGTAAAACCCAGTAATGTGCAAGCGATACCACCCATCCGTAATGTACCCTACGAACCAGTCAAGTCCCACTATAACCTTGCTAAGCATCCATTCCTGCCCATATAAAGATCGAGAGTAAGTAGCCGGGGTTGTTTCGTTCTTTTCGTAGTCAGTGTGAAAACACGGGTTTTACCCTCCTCCTCTTCTTCAACATGTCCTGGGCGAATTAATTGTGTATAACCAAGCTGTTGTAAACCTAGCTCTCTTGATCCACTTCGCAGACAACCCTCTGTCAACATTATACCGGTAAGGATAAGAAACCCGAGAAGGAGCATTCTATTTATTTCTCTATTGCTCCACTTAACACAGCTACATAATCCGTTTGTTCTCACTCACCTCAAAACAGGGCACGTGGGAAGGAGAACAGGTAACACAAATGGAATAACCTCCTGGGATGGTGTATTATAAAAAGGTAACGAACATAGAATCATCACGACCTTTTTCCAGACATGGGAAATTGGGAACAGGCGGGTACGAATAACAACTCCTTTTGTGAACGTGCGTGACTGGTCACATAGACTGGGAAGGGGTAATGGGGAATGTGGTAAACCGGCAAGCAACAATATGTAGCTCGGTAACTTCCAGCACCGTGGGATAGCCGTTGGTAACACTTCCAGCATGAGTAGTCCGTGGGGTTTGTTAGTACCCACCAGGCAATATATAGTTTTTCAATAGCCTCAGGTTGTTCGGTCGGGGCAGGAACAAAGCAGGAATTAGGTGGTGATCCTACAACGAGAAGGCAAAAGCGTGAGGTGCACCAACCTTACAACTTCTCCATGCATTATCTATCTGGTGCAACAAACAACAATTTGAAGTAGTTGAGTTGGAACAGAATTGAAAGACCTTTTATCTCATTTCACGATCCACCCACACCACTCACCATTGTTATGATGAGAGAGGTCTCCCCTTTCAAAGCCAGCATACCTGAGATAGAGTGTAGTATACCATTTCCCTGCACGAAAAAAAACTTAGATCAGCAAGGACTCCTGGCAGGGACTACCTACATAGATATTGGGAAGGCGGATTAGGGTAATAAGCCAATGGGACTAATATCCCCCTTGGGGGGGTGGTTGACTACCCCTACTAGTAGCTAGTTATCATCACCAGTCACATTGTTGCCGGGTCCTGGGGTTATTGCCCATACACAGCTGATACTAGCATATCTACGTTCCTGAGTAAGCCCTCTTAGAGTGAACCACCCTATCCTAGTCCATGGAATATAGTTCCATGCTACTTAGCCTTAAATGACACAAGCCATAGAAAAGCCTTAGGTTGGTAGGTGGGTGTTTTATCCGCTGCTGGTACTACATGCCAAGTTTCAAGGAATTAGACATGCAACCTCCTCTACCCTGCCTTATTATAGGGGTCATATAAGTCAATGTAACTAATATAGCCCTTTAGACTAGCTAGACACTAGTTTAGTCTGCTGAGCCTTTAGTTCCCATGTCTAATGAGCCGAGACAAGCTGCTCCAACAAAGCAGCAGTAAGTTCCATTACTTGGCAAGTGTGAAAGCGCCTCCTCCTTATATTAATTGAAAATATTGCATTTATACGTTTCAATTTTCCTGGGGGCAACTAACTAAATGGTTCTCCTCCCATACAGCTGTAGTTAAGTTTTTCAACTTTGTTATTCCCGATTCTAGTTGCAATATGAGTAGTTCAATCTTATCTTAGTTCTAATTAGTTTTTTCAAAAGTTCAGCCTGAGCTCACACGCTCACACTATGACTATTTTGCTACTACTGTTAAGCTTTACTATCCCCTTGACTCTATCTAATTAGCTTAGGAGGGATAGGTCATACAAATATGAAAAATATGAGAGAGGATACTCTGAAAGAGTAATATAATCCAAATACAATATTGCATATCTACGTGTCGCATATCTACGTGATACTCGCATCTATGATAAGAAATCTCTACATAAATACAGATCTATACAATTATTTTCTTTATAAAAAAAATATACATCTCTATAGAAGATCTCTATCTCTATAAAAATAGCTACTTATAACTAGTTGGATCAAGGCCAATTATAATAGAGTTGTTAGTTCCAGAAAAGCTAGTTGAATCAGGCTTAGCTCAAGCTAATTAGGAGCTATAACAAACTATTTGGACTAAAAATAGATTGAAATCTAGGGCTAAAGGAAGGGGACTATTTTCTTTTTTAAAGAATGGAGACTGAAAGAAAGGTATTTTTTTCAATGGGTACATCATATATTCTTTATGTTAGGATCTATATATAATACTGATTGGTTATATTATTGATGATCAAATATATTGGAACTTAGAGACTGGCTATGACTAGTCGCTCTGGCTAGAGCTTATAGCAATGGCCAGCAATGACTAGTGGCTACCCGCTATCAGCACAATGAAAACAGGAAAATTACCTTATGTCTATGATCGGCAAGGACTCCTGGCTGGGACTACCTACTATGAGTGGCTATGATCTCCTTCTGACTCTGATCGACTGGGGCTTCTGATACTTCCAAGTCCTGATTATATTCTTTTCAATCTATGACTACTTGCCTTTTTTCCAAATATGATATCTAAATTCCTTTTCTATAAACCAAGTCTTGCTTCTTAGCTTTTCACAATCTATCTAATTTATATTGAAATAGATCTATATATGATGTCTCTCTGTGCTCCTCAATTGACAAATTATGGGCGTTTAGCTATAGAGAGAAAGGTAGATATCTAAATTAGATATGGGTATTATTTCCATTTCCTTTTTCCACAAGAGACAAGAGATAGGGTATTATAAGCAGTTCTATATTTCATTATTACATTCCATTCATATTTCCAATAGAGATAGAATAGGATATTGATTCCTTGCCCTTATTAGGGCGGGCAAGAGCTCGTACCTCGCACCTTATTTTCATTAGGGGGGGACTCAAAAGCTGAGCGTAAGTTAAAGAAAGCCTGCCCTGAGCGTAAGCGAAGAAGCTTCTTGTTGTCTCCTTTGAAAGAAGAAATAGGTTTACTAATATTGGATGACATCTATTTTATCCTCTCCCCCAATCGGGGAACTAAAATGTATTTTATTCTTAGTCTGAATGCCCCCGACCAAAGGGAGGAATGTGCTTCGCTTCCATTTACTTAAGTTTCTCTTCGGGATTTAATAATACATTGATACATGAGATATTTAGTTCTTCTCGATTGAATACTGAATAATACCTTAATCAATCGGGGCGCACAAACTTGGGGTTGAATCCTAATTAGAAAACATTTGACGAATCAACTATGCAACAACGTGTTCAACTATTAAAAAGGGGGGAAAGGGGGCATGCAGTCAATAGCTTCGTGCATGCAGTTGGATGGCTTCCGCGCAGGCTGTGACACGATTTATTTCACATGGATTCTTTGAACAACTTTGTGCAGGCAGTTATTTGATGCCTTATTGTAAGTTGGTAACTGATGAATGGAGGGATTCTTTGTCATTGCCTCTATAGGTTTGCTTTTATGCCATGTTCCCCATTTCCCACTTGTGGATAGACCAACCCGACGATGATTGATGCTTCGCGAGACAACCCCGACGATTATTGCTGATATATCTATATATATCCGATCGAGTATCCCTCCTTTTACGACCTACAAGAGACAGAACACCAACGACGAACACACTAGACGAAACAAACGAACAAGTGCTGCTTTACCAAGTATTACGATCAAGTGCAAATGGCCCAGTCTGGGTCAACTAAGTCAGCTGCTTGGTGAACCTTAGGCTAGTGGCTAGACATGATGGTGCTAGAGAGAGTGGCTAAACCATGTGCGTAGACGTTAGGATTGACGGAACTAAATCGAGCGAGGCTGGTCGAACCCGAGGCTAGTTTCAATTAGCCTGTCCGTGTTCCTTCCTTAAGCAAAAAAGCGAGCAAGCTGTCCTCAAGAGAAAGTTACCCATCTGGTCTATGAAAGTGAATTTGAAAAGGTCTTCCCAAGTAATGCATTTTTTTATTTATAAACTTATTGTTAGATTATATGGAAAGGCTCGAACTTTCTTTGAAATCTCGCTTTCGACCACTTTAAAGTAAAGCTCGACTGATGCTTAGGTATGCTTTTCCGGGGGATATAGGTAGGTATTTGCTTTTAAAGGGGTTAGGTCTTTGGTTTTTAACCGCTAACGCACTTTACCTAATCTGACATGGGACTTATACTTTTTCTTTTTGTTTTTAGTAGTATCGATAACGCATAACTCCTCACCCACGCTCTTTTTGCTGGGCCAGCCCTGAACTGTCCTTAACAGCCTTAACAGTAGGAGATTTATGAACGACCAATGGAGTAGAAGCAATCGACATACCTGGATACAATACATGGTCTATGAGCTATAGATAAATGTAAACACATTGCCTAGTATAAAACTCTACATACTAGTTGTTACAAAGCTCAATATGCTTGTAAACATATGGGTTTTATTCATAGTAACTGCTTACTGTTTCCCACTTAGTGTAATCACTTGTATTCCCTAATTAATTCCAACACATTACTCAGATCAATGGGTCTAATACTCTATTTAGATAAAACAAGCTGGTAAAACAAGCACATTAGTCTAACTTGCACAAAACAAAGGCTTGTAGAACCTTGTCATAACCTGAACATAAGTATTACTAATAATAAATAGGCTTGTATTCTCATAAGTAACATGAGCTTACATCATAGCTCTTACCAACCCGTTGTTACCTAAGCTAATGTGTTATGGGCTTAGTACTAATACCCTTAGTTCTATTCAAACTAAACTCCTAGTAATAAAACAGCTTATGTTTACATATAAATGAATAGCCTATGTGATAGTTAGATATAAGGGCTTAATCACCATTGATAGAGTACGTACATATTAGATATGCTTTATACTTACCATGAGCTGTATATCTCTATGGCTAGTATCTCTACAGCTATAAAAAAAGAACCTTGCATGTAAGCCATTATAAGGATAACACTAGTGTATGAATAAACAGGGGCTTAACTCACTGTCCTTATTCATCATATTAGTACTACATGGCTAGGTTGACTTTTTAAGTATATACAAGCTTACTAGTCTAATCATTATAGTTATGGTCACTGTATTGAAACTGATACCATGAATTGTGATCTTCCATAATTAAGCATAGTTTACATATGTGTTTTATTATACTTGTTACTAACATAGCATAGTAATCGTAATTAAGCTAGTAGTATAGAGTTACGCAATAGTATAAGTTACTGTGATCTAATGGTGTAAGTATTGATGATAAGTATATCCATAATAATCAATGTAATTAAGATTACCCAATATAAATATCAGTGTTATAAGCTCAATGTTTACCATAGCTATACCTTGTATTCCTTTATCACTAGTTATGAAAATACGCATAAGTATAACAGATCAGGATAAGCCGTATCACTCTAGTATCAACTTATGATAACAGTATTGGATTAGCTTACAAGCTTATAGCTCGAACTCTTCATCTTATTACGATTCCATGAAGCTTCAGACTATGTAATTGGTATAAGCTAATGACCAAGCACGTATTCATATTAATAGTACAAGTAAACACGTATGAGCTTTAATAGTGTACACGTCTCATATTACTAGTGTTATGATTACTGTATTGATTAGGGATATACAATACCGTATAAAGACTGATTACATAGTGTAATGATTCACTGCTTAAACTGGTGTGATAAGTATACCTATTGTAATAAGCTCTTCCTCATGGTGTCCGTATCAGTGCCCATATGTTCAATCTAAGCATGTTGTATTCTACGAACCTTTAATTATACCTATTATATGTGAATCAGTTCCATTGTGATGAAAGAGTCTAAAGTATAGCTTAGCTAAGCCCAGACATAGTGTAATCACAGTATTCATGTTCTATTATGAGCTTAGTAATCCCATTGATATTTTAATACAATAGCCTGTAAAACAGATCAGATTGAAACCCATTGCCCAGATCATATTGAGCACAACATCATATAAGTCATAGCATTGTATAGCTTGTTTCTTACCTTATTACTGTAATCACATGTATATGTTTCCATGGTTATTACGGTTCCATTACTGTTATGGTAATTTATACTTATTTATTTCTAGCTCTTATTACCTTATAAGTACTGATTAGGTTACTAGTAATGCCCTTTACAGTAGGTATGATATCCATATCCCTTTTGTTACCATTGTAACACAGTGAATCTCATCCTACTACTAGGTAAAATAGGCATAAATGGATAGTAGTAATTCCATAAGTGTAATGGTCTACTATGCTATTACTGCTTGTTTTTCTTATATCAGGACGTGTATCAACCGTATGGAATATATTATGGAATAAAGGGTGAACAAAGGACTGTATATATAGGAACAAGGCAAGTAACTCAACACTCGGCTTGTATACTTCTTTTTTTATCGTGATTAAAGCTTCAAGTTATGCTAATCAGAGATAGAAGCAATGGTATCAATGTGATACAAGGCTTCATACTCATCTTATCCCATGGAAGGTACTATGTTGTCCTAATCAATAAAGCACCTATCATATAAAGTAAAAGTATGAGAAGAAGCATGTTTTAATTGATATAACACTACTAGTATAATCAAAGCAATACATGTGCAATAAAAGTAAAGTATACCAAACCACAGTACTGCTTGCTTGATATCGTAATCATATCAGTATATGCTAGACCAGGTGCTTACAGATTAGCTTGATTACTGGAATAACGTAGATGTAAACGAACATGTATAACCTCTATACTCTAACCTATCACTCTTATGGGATTAGTACTTACATTACCATCAGTAAAGCTATGGTTATTTGCCTAAGTTAGACCATCATGATATTGGTAGTATCTGTATTCAAGCTAACTTACATGCTTAGTTACTGTATCCAATATAACTCATACAGCTTATACAGGTGGTCATAGCTATAGTAACCCTATTCATTGATTATAGAAAGAGTTTAGACCATTCCTAGGTATGTGAACAGGTTAGTATCTAACTCAAATGAATTGGTTCCGGAAGCACCTGCCAATTCGTTGAATAGAGAAGTGATAGGTGAATTACCAAATTAAGGCCGGTATTTATATGGGCTTACAAGCCTCATTAGTTTCAAGATACCACTTATAGTGCAATCATAAGGTTCTATTTATCCCTTACATATGGTAAACATAGAGTAATACGTATGTAATCAAGTAGTAAACACGTCTCAATAGAGATAAGATATGTAATTACACTTACCTTTCATGTTTGTTGTAACTCTGTATTCAACATTCCAGGTTATTTAATAGGGATCCGCTCATATAAAACTAGCTATCATATTCAACAGGATAACCCTATCATGTAAGCTATACTACTAGCTGTTTACAAACCTAATACATATGGAGATCACTCATTCCTGGGATTCAAACCCCATTACCTTTGTTAAGCCTATAGAGTAAGCTCATCTCTTATCACAGTAAGCAGCTGTATGGTATAAGATGATACAATGGAATTAGGACTAGTTATATATGTAACAAACCGTATCCAGTCTGATTGGTACCTGTCTATTAACACACATACGTAACTTATTTACTGTTTCAGCTTAATAGATTACCTCACCTTTTATTGAATGGTAATAGCTCATCCTTAAGCTTAGAATAGGGGTGTAGAAGGAATTTAACAGAGCTGACTGTATTAGTACTACTTATGTGTATATAGCTTATGAATCCACAGCTAGTAACATATGGGAATAAGGTAAGCATCTTTACCGTGTGTTATACTCATGTCATATAGTAACCCTTAAATAGCATTGGAATAGTAAGCATCATATGACCAATACTTATGGAATTACGAGTAAGCTTTGGATCATATACGCTTGTACTTAATAACTATGCTTGAAATATATTATTCATACGCATAAGTTGGTTAGCTCGTGAGTAATAGCGTACAATGTGAATAGAAGAGTATCAATGATTATGTGATTACCTATTTTGTTATACTTGGTGTAATAAGAGCAATGTGCAAATACAAACCAGTATTGCTTCTACATTGTGTGATAAGGGTAACAGTACAAATAGAGTAAGTACTAAGCAAGAAGCAATGATAAGAGTATAAGGTTGACTAAGCTTCCTGTAATTATCATGGTTACTCATGTGTTAAACTTGTTCGGGTGTATTGCGTTATTGTATCAATCCCATTACTATGACCATATATAATATCAATATAAATCAGTGAAAATAAAGGTATAATGTTTATACTGGTCATTAGCATCAAGTATCATATAGGTAACAAAGCCTCACGAAGCTAAATCAGTGTAATGATTACTAGCTTACTGACTGGTGATAGTTGGAACATGGTTGGTACTATCCCATTATATATTATAGTAATATGTGATAGTTCATACTTACTCGTATTCCTTATACCACTACTGATAGATTGTAACCAGCTGTGATTATTACCATATCTATGCTTGTTGAAACTGCTTTCACAGGTAGCTTGATTGGTTGTATTGCCATAATAGACATACTGCTTATAACACTATTAGTATAGCTCAACTATCCGTGTTGAACTACCTCTGTATCGTAGTGAGCATATCGTTACTGCTTATTCATATGTTCATATTCATTGCACTACCTTATACTCCTACTCGGTCATTGGTGTATATATAGTCATAACTCCATTGATAGGTGAACATACTAGGTGATAAACACTAATGATCTCATTGCCATTACTTACATGACTATAATCATCAGCCTTTTCCGAGTACCATACCATGGTTGCTGGACGACCGGGATTGGATACGATACAAAGGTTATTTCAATCAATGGGAATAAGAGTAATACAGCTAATATAAGTACGATACAGAGATATAGCTTACTCTTTCTATTCATATGGTGGTTATGATAGTAACCTCTTACTCATGAAGGTAAAGTAATGGAAATGATAGACCCTTAGAAGCTGATACAGGACATGAGCTTAGTTATGGCTAATACTTATAGAACACTGATTCCACATATATAGATAAGCTTCTATAGGTGTTCATAGTAGAGCTTGTTGTCTCCTTATGATACAGCTTATAACTGCAATGGATTCACTCTTAAGTTGTATACAAGTAAGATAGAGCTGTTACAGGTACGATTACTATTACTATACTATGATTTCCATGAATAAGCACTGGTTACGTGATTGTTACAGTATACTCGAGCTGTATTTATTAGGTTATATTTCCATTACTCATATCGATTACATAGTGTTATGTTGTACAAGCTTATTGATTACTATAACTAATAGGCTATGAAAAACCAGCTATTTCCGATCTTAATTGGCCTAGCCTAGCCAATTCGACTTGCTCACGACTAAATTGATCGGTTTCGGGTATGGGAACAACTTGAATTGACACCTAAGATGTTAGATGCTCCCCACTTGTAAATGGTACCCGAACTTTTGCAATTTTTTTCCTAAATTAACGAAAAGAATCCCCCTTTCCCCCCAGACGAAATGTATCGGTATTATATAAAATGTTGGGCGCACATAGGTGTTCGTCGGTAGAAGCCTCCAGAAAACAATGCATCTAGGACACAACACGCATCAGTATAAGTGTGCCGAGGGAAAATAGGGTGTGCCCAGGAAGAAGTGTGCCGAGGGGAAAATAGGGTGCTTCCCAGGAAGGAGTGTGCCTAGGGAGGGTGCACCCAGAATGCAATGCGCCTGGAACATAGCATGCTCAGGAAGTACGCATCAGCATAAGAGTGCCCGGAATAGCACCCAGAAGATAGAGTGCTTGGGAGTGCACCCAAAACACAATGCGCATTGAGAAATGTGTTCCCAAAAGGCTGAGCAACAGAAGAGAGACCAAAAGGCAGAAGCCTCTTCAGGAGTGCAGGTGAAGTAGCATGGGGGATGCACAATGATGAGAAGGGTAATATAAGGCATTCCTTAGGATGGTCTAGCATAGAATAGTTGCAGTAGGAGGGGCGTTATCTTATTCATACCCTATAGGTAGGCCAATAAAAACTCCACACATGGATAGATGCCTTGTTTTTTGGGGTGTAGGAAGTGATAGATTTAGAAAAGGGTCACTTGCAACAAAGGTTGGGATCCATCCCAAAATAGGAGGATTCCAAGGATAATGGAGTCATCGCAGGGAAATAAAATAAAGAAGTGCCTAAGTACATGGGCAATAAAATTTTTGGGTTTCCGTGCAAGAAAAACCACGCGAAAGAGTGTCCTTTTAGATCAGCAGCCTTGATGGAAGTTCAAGGGAAATCAACTTTGGAAGCAGCATCACAAGTTTTGAGTGCCTTAACAGAATATTTGGTAGGCTTACGATAGAAGGTCAAGAAAAAGGTGCAAGGAAACGAAGAAGATTGTATGATAATTGGGGTGGGAACTTGCTACACATTTAGTAGTACACCAAAGAAGGGAAATCCAGAGATTTTCCAAGTATTCTGGTAAAAACAACCCTAGTGTTGGTAGAAGCAACATTTGATGGTTCTGCGCAACAACTTGGTTGAAAGCAAGTGTGGCAGACATGGGCTCATAGTGAGCACCCCTTCAGGATGATGGAATTACACTAGGACATTATAAAAAAAAACCATGTTTTGGTTGGCTCACATAGCCTAGGGGAAGTTGCGAAACAAGCTCAATTGCAAAGTCAAGGGTTGAGCAAGTCGTCAAAGAGGTAAGCTAGGAGGAGATGTGAGAAGCAGGAAAAGGTAGGTTAGGGACCTTTACCAATAGAAAATCGAGTCTTTTGGGAAACTAGGCAGTGATGGAATATCGGGTGGGTGCATGAAATACTTGGTAAATAAGCCAGTGGGAAGGTGCATCAGTTGAATCTCTAGCTACTGGTATAGAAGTTCCTGATCACCCTCATCATACCTTTGGGATGGGTGAATAAGGATGTAGAGTTCAAAGTTACCAAGCAGTATAAGCGTATATTTGCTATTGGTGCAAATTTTATTGATGAAGTAGTTTTTATGCTGTGCCTCTTTATTTATGCGGTGTAGCGTTTGGTTAGTACCTACATGTATATGAGGGATGCCATCTTCATGAGAAGGGCAAACCAGTACCATCTGGTAAAGGATGAAAAAGATTTTCTCATCAATGCGCATAAGGGGGAAGTGTAAGGTATCTCTGGTGAGTGCCCACCAAGTTTATAGATTTATCAGCTCAAGCAAGAAGTATGTATTTTTATTCTTGATACAAAACCAGAAAGACAACGAGTGATTGGGTGTGAAGGCATCCTTGGAAGGATGGATTAAATAAAAAAAGCGTCAGCTATAAATATTTTTACATGCATACAAAGAAGTGTTCTAGGAGCTTAAAAGTATGCCATCCAAGAGGGAAGTAAGAGCACGCCATACAATTACTGCTATATTCTCCTTTACCAAACATAGGATTGTAAATACAATCTATATTAGAGTTAGATGAGGTGAAGACACAATTGTAGGAGTTGTTGAAGCAAAGAGTCATAAGACCAATTACCTCACCATGCGGTTCCCTTTTGATTTTAGTACTTAATAAGTACGAGACTTGGAGAATGTGCCTTTACTACAAAGCTCTCAATAAGGTCACTCTTTAGAATTGATACCCCTTGCTTAGGATCGAGAACTTGTTGGATAAACTGCAACATGTGAGGTACTTCACCAAGCTGGGATATAAAGTTTAGATCAAGTAGGAAGACAGCTGGAGAAGCGCCTTCAAGACAAGGTTAGGTCTGTATAAATTTTAGTAATGGCTCTCAATTTGAGTAATGCACTAGCTACCCTTAATCTATTAATGAATTATGCATTGCATCCATTAATAGATTAATTTTTCATAGTAGCATTTAGATGACATTTTTTTTTCAGTTATATTTGGGAGGAGCATGTGGTACATTTGAAGCAGGTGTTGGAGACACTGGTAAAGCACTAGTTGATAGAAAACATAAAGAAAAGTTAGTTTGCCAAGCAGTCCACTGGTATACCTTACCTGGGGCATCTGATTGGTGGAAGTGAGTTGAAGATTTATCTTGCATAAATAGAGGCCATTTCAAAGTGGCCCACTCTACCAATATTGCTGAAGTTCTTAATTTTGTGGGAGATGCCCACTATCTAAGAAAGTTCATAGCATCATTTCAGTTATGGTAGCACCGACTTCATCTTTGCGACAAGTGGTAAGATATTCTAGTGGGTTAAGAGTAAACAAAATATTTTCAGAATTGAAGCATGAAGCAGAAGATTACTATTTACCAGCACAATTCATAAGACCTAGGCTTAGTCATAAGTCACAGCTGTGGGCTCACTTATTGGAATGAGCTCCCGGTGGCAAAAGATTTGAGTTAAGAGAAACAAAAGCTGAAGCGGATCTTCCATATGGCAAAACACTGTTTGTCGTCTCCGAAATAGAAGGGCTCACCAGCATAGTAAGATAAGAGAGAAAGGGGACTAAGACCGCTGTGAAACACAGACATAGTAGAAGTCAACTGGCGAATCCAACTTTGTTGGCAGATGATATGAGGCGGGCGCGGAACCTTCTCTGGTCGTCTACCCAGGCGCATCGATAGCCAGATCTTAGGTTTAAGAGCCAGCTGCTGACATAACATCGGTGGCGAGAACCACATTTTGGAACCAGACCATTAATATGTAAATGATTGTCCCAAGTATTTTTCACCGTCGTCCGTCAGTCACACGCGTGGTTGAATCTATCTCAATGACTGATACTTACTTCCAAGTGAGTGTAAAATGCATATTTTTAGTCGGGCATTCTCCAGAATGTTTCCTTGCCAATTTGACTGGGTTTATATGAACATTTTCCTTATTTCCTTGGGGGGGGGCTTTTTTATATAAGTAAAAACGAGCAAGCGGTTCCTTCTTCTTGCCCCTTTTAACCAATCGGGATCTATTAACTACGCCGCATATAGTTTACTATATATGAACTACACATAGGAGTAAACCGCTGAAAAGACTGCTAAAGAGACAGATGCTAAGTACTATATCTGCTAAACTTAGATCCAGGGGCTTACCACTTCAGCAGTTGGAGCAACTTATGCCACGGAAATGTTACAGCGACTTCCTTACTTGCTAAGGAACATCAATTTGGAAACGGTCTAAACGGGCACGAGCAAGAGCTTACTCTGAATCACGAAAAGAGTAGTCGTGATCCAACCGCCAGAGTAATAGGCTCTTTGATCTTACTAGTCATAGATTAATACCAGAGCACTTAATCATATCTTTAGCCATGCTGAATAATCTGGTGTCTTTTACGAGTCACTCTATCCAAGTTTCACGCTTTATATAGTTGTTTCTGTTCTTGATCTTACACTGGGTTAATTCACAAATTACTAGTCTTGAAGCTGAATTACGTCAAAGCCAATTATCCATAGCCATAATTATGTAAAGGGTCGTATTCACAGGTTCTTGCTCGTGTTCAGCTCGTCGTACTACCCCAATATTAAACATATGAACTACTAGGTTCTTAATACTAAGCTCATGCACTGAATAACACGTATATAGTATCACATGGGAATGATTACGTGACTTGCTAGGTAACTCTGATTAGTCTGAATATGCAATCAGAGCGTATCGTTAACCAGGCTCAAGATTTAATGTCATGTAGTATGCATAACTAGAAACTTCTAGCCGATATTTATTAGCGTTTGTTCTGAGTCCGAAGTACCTGTTATTACAGCCAAGTAACTAGGGTAATGAGTATGTCCATGCTCTGTATCCGCGCTAGTAAATTGAAGTGCTATCTAGTATCGTTAAGAGTGATTAAACATTATGCCTTGAACCACAGGTATTTTTATGTTCTGGATTCATTACTTACGTGATAACTACGCATCTGGACGAGATACCCGCCAACGGATTCAACGCAGAGAGACGGAGAGCAGGGCATGGATTTGAACCTGCCATTTTTAGGGGAATGCTTCCTCCCACCTACGGGATAAAATCCACCCTTACAGCTATGGGATCCAGCTTTCCTACCACACACGCATGCAAGCCAATCCTCCCAGTGGATTTATCGCAGCCACTACACTCACATCCATAGCCATTGACTGCATGATGCGAGGGACAGCAGATACTCACAGACGGGGTAAACAGCTTCTACTACCTATAGTCGTATATTTATTACGTATAAAGATCTGCTGGGGGTAGGTAAGTTCGAGCCAATGTGGCAGGGTCCTTACATTGTGAGGCATGTTTTAAAGAAGGGAGCTTACGAGTTGGTTGACTATGAAGGGACCCCTTTGGATGAGCCCCACAATAGGCTTCTTTCAAGTTATTATGTATAGGCAATAATGTATCATGATACCCTTGTACATGTTTTATATAAGTTTTCACTTTTTGGTTTGGTTCAATTTTCTTTTCATTTTTTGGTTCATGCTTATAATGCTTTTTTCTTGATTGAAGATGTCATCGGACTTCCCCGTGTATGTAGGATTCACAGACGGTGCCAGTATATGCACCCATAACCTTGTTTCCACAGCGTGGGTTATTTATTCAACCCACTGGTCAGTTGTTTCAATCCGGTGGAATCTACATTGGTCCTACTACCAACAATGTTGCCGAGTATAGTGTTGTCATCGAACTCCTAGTTGAATCCATCTCGCTTGGTATACGAAATTTGAGTGTTCACCTATATTTGCAACTAGCTGTGTCTCAGTTGAATAATTTATATCATGTCCGTGATCCTACACTTCTACAGAAGTTTAATATGGGTGATATTTCTAGAGATACATTTTGAATTAATTACATATGCTCATGTTGCTAGGATATTTTATAAGTTCACTAATTAATTAGCCAATAATGTTCTAGATTGGCATTTGTCACATTAAAATAATAAAGCATGCATGTATATAATAATTCAAATAATTGCAATCTCATCATTTTTCCCTTACAAGTAGAACCAAAACCATCTGTATATATAATAAAGTAAAACATAAAATCACGTTCAAAATGTGTAATGTAAATACAAAATTTAGCTATACCGCCTATGATGATACAAAATGGGCCTCTATATGCCAACAGGGCTATACTGTAATAAGAGGAATACGTCTCGGACTCTGAATCACTGTGTTGGGCATGATAAAAGATGACTACAGTAGCAACTCATTGTAGAAGCTGCTGCCACAATGGTGGCACTCCTACTACATGCCTCTATAACTCCTATTCAATCTCTGGTAGTCATGTCACTGGAACACCAAGAGTAAAGCCCTCAATGTTGCGCCGGACCTCCAGGATAACTCTTCCTACCTCTGCAAGATATGCGCCTCCAACTGGATTGGCTGTTGCGGGCCGGTCCTCCGCTACTGCTCTAGGTCAGCGACGGTTCCTAGGGAACCCGTCTAGACGTGAAGGTCCCACATCTACATCATCAGAAAGGTTAGTTGTTGGCATTACATACAAAAAATTTATATACATCTTATTAAAAAGAAATCTTACCAATGGGGCCTCACTGGGCTCCAGGAGGCAATATTAGGTTTGGATCATGATGGAAGTCTATGCCCGAGTATGGATAGTCCTATATCACAATGAGTTGATCGGCTCACCAGTTTCAAAACTTCTCCGTTAAAGGCATTAACCACCTAGCCACCTCCGAAGGGATGCACAAAGAGGCATCAGTTATGTAAAGAAGAGGTGCACGATGACACGTTTTAATCCCTGAAAATTATTAAACACATTACCATTCCAAATAACAACCGTGTTTATTAACTTGAAATTGCAAAAGCTGCCAATAGATCACCAAGAGGCAAAAATATGTAATATATAAATGGAAAGATTTCAGAGAGTACCAAATGGTGGAAGCATATATTATATAAATAAAAGGTGTTTGCTAACTATTTATAATCAATTATAACAAATCACCTCATGACCACCCCAAATAATCGTGTTTTTCAACTTGATATCGCGAAACCTGCCAACGGATCATCGGGAGGAAAAACCATTAAATTAGAAAGAATTGAAAGTTTTTATATAGTACTAAATGGTGAAGCATAAATTACGTAGGGCATAATTACCTGATGACAAATTGAAATCCTTTCAAACATACCACCTCATGAGCATCCCAAATAATTGTGTTAATGTACTCAAAAAACACCACTATAATCTGCTCATATAAACTATTGTATTGAATAAACTCTAAACTGCAGCTATAACTCCCAATCACAAGTAGAAGACTACTGCTAGACCCACTTCAATAACATCACCTATAGTTATTCCGCTAACCAAAAGAAAAGTATATATAAACTAAGTCTCATCACCTACAACATGCTTACTGCTCACAATTTTACCACCCATTGGAGGGATTCAGAGCTAAAACCCTTATTTCCCACCAACCGCTCCCCGGATCATCATAAACACGGCGTCCCAGAGATGGACCATCGTAATGAGAGCAATAACGCCAGCTTCGCCTCGGACGTATAGAGCCCAGCCCTCTTTCTTTGCTAGAGCTATAAGCTTAACTAACGACGAATCCTTTGTACGTAGTGCCGGGGTGGACCTTTGCGAGTGCAACTTACTTCCAGCATATTTATCCTTATGCCACGATATCTTTGTTGCCATTTATGCTTATTATGCTCCTTTCCCATTTAGAAATCTCCTATCTATTGGGTAACGACTCTCTCTATAACAACGGAGTATGAGTGAGTCCGTCTAGACTACTACCTTTACTCCTACCCCTGTACTTGAAACGGGAGGATATGATGGAACCGGAGCGTACTATGGCTCCAAAATATTTGTATCTATAGCCTTAGCTCCATTCGTAGGTAGTTGCTTTTGAAACTACTATTGGTGGTTCGGGGGTAAACTACAAGCGCTTTTGGTTCCGAATCAACGGGTGAAACGATTGTCTCCTTCTTGCAACAGGTGCTGCTTTCTTCGCCCTTGCCCCTGCGATATATTTCTCTTAAAGGGATGTGCATCGTGTATATATGTGAAGGATGCGCGGGGTGTGATGGCTCTAGCCACCCATGCTCCAGCTAGCGCCTTTGCCCATGTTTATGCTCCCACTCCTACTGCCTTTGCTTCTTTCTTTGCTATCTTTCCCTACAGCGGATGGCAGCCTTGGAACGGGTTTTGAAATAAGCTCTACCACGGATAATCCATTGACCGGGTGTGTAAGAAAGGAAGGAAATAGGGTGCCTGAAGCCAAGCAACCAAGGATGCCCCGTGTTGATGACCTAAAACCCATTTATTCGTTTGATCTGGTGCCAGATATATATGAATCTGCAACAGAGGTAGCCCTACCGGCATTACCCGCAGTTTAATAAGCAGCTAACCAAGTTGAGTCAGCAGCATCCGTTGCAAAGACATTTCATTATAAAGGTAGGTATTATGGGTGCTTCTATACATTCCGCAGGTGGCAGAAAAGGAGGGTGAGTCAGTCGATCCTGCCAATTTTGTTGGTCCAGCGGTTGGTCCATATGTTGATTCATTTGGTTCTTAAGCAGAGGAAGCACAGTAAAGTAAAGCCATCTAAGCCACCATCTTGCCCAGCTGCATACTTGCCAGACAAAGCTAGCCAGGACCAGTAACTGCAGTAGACTCTTTTGATCCAGATGCAGTCGTTGATCCAGTCATTGATGAAACAGATGTTTATCCAGTAGCTTATCCAGTTTATTCTTTTGATTCTGTCGATTAAAAAGTTTATTCCGCAGTAAATTCGGTTGTTGGTTCCGCAACATTCCTTCCCGTCCTAGCATCCCTTCATGCCCTGGCTTCTTTTCGCTTGATTCCATATCCAATATAAGGGTGGGCGGATACGTTACTAAGATCTCCAATGTACCAGATTAAATGGCCGGGGGTTGAAGCATCAGAGGCAAATCCATATTTATATAAATATATAGATTGAAACCCATAACCACCAGCAACTGGGGCATAAGCAAGGGTTTAAGAAAAAATCACGGGGGCAGGGGCATCCCTTATTCTAGTTCCATATGGAAATCCGTCACCTCGCCTAGATGAAGCAAAGGAAAGAGCAGGAATAAAGGCATAGGCAGAGGCGGCATTATCCCGCCCTGCGTCCCATCCCTAATAGCGGTCGAGATCCAGAGCCATTTTATAGGGATTTAGATGCTGTTGGTCTTTAGGTAAGTAATAAGTGGCTGATGAACTTGATAACCTGGTTAGCCCATACTTTTATAGCTATACTACAGCGAGAACAGTAAAATCCCTATATCCAGCAGGAACTGGTAATGAAATAAATAGTATCTAAAGACCCCATAGGTAGCCCAAAGGCCCGGACTCCTGGTTGGCAGGTGGATATCTATTTTAAGGGGGATATTACCTACCTTCTTTATCCTTCCCCGCTCGAAGGGAGAATGCCTAAGCGAGCATGAAAACCTCTCTCCGCAGCAAGCTTGTGGGTCTCATGGTGAGATAATATAAATAGTATTGCTCATATGGCCCAAAGGGAAAGTGAGGACAGTAAAATTAGGTAAATTAGGCATCATGCTACAGATCAGATAATAAGAAACATATAATCTATGTGGGCATGAGAATAATTCTAAATTGAAACTCCTATTATGAAGGGAAGCAAGCTCATAAGCAAGCCTATGAGAGCGGCTAACTCAGAGAATGGAAGTATGGCAAGGCCTTCCTGTCATAAAAAGAGAAAACCCAAGGCCCTTACTCGTTGGCCCAGCCAGCACCCAAGGCCCTGCTTTCCTTCCTCTTCCAGCAAGCAGATGAGCGGGCCTCTCAATCTAAGGCGAGCTTGAGGTGGTCTAATTTCCTATTTGCTTCCGATGGCTTCCTTGATTTACTGCTCCATCTACTAGAGTAGGGCCCCCAATCCAACCAATGTGGGAGCTCTCTCGGGCGGGCCTGCGAAGATATAGATAGGGGGGGCTCCACCAATGCTTTATTCTCTGATAAAACATAAAAAGTGGAGTGAACTAATAATATAATCCATCCCCGGCCGGCAAGCAAGTAGTTTAGGATTCTTGACCTGCGTCCTAGCAGTCTTCCTGTCATTTCCATTTTATAAAACTACCTTGTAAATTCCAGCCCGAAGGCCCTACTCTGCAAATACCTCAGAATAACCTGAAGTGCCTTTGTAATAATGGAGCCTTCTATTCCTTTCACTTTCTTCAAAACTCAGGGATACTTCTCGGGATAAAAAGTTTTCTGATCCGTTATCCTGTGAATCAGCTATTAAATGACTGTATTCATGCTCAATTCTGAGCTTAGATTCATAAGTTTGTGGTGGAACATTGTTTATGATTTCGGTAACTAGAGATAGAATAAATAGGGGTTGGGGCCACATAGGGCTTCAGGCATGTACCGTTCACCCATTTACTCTTCAACTGGCCATTTAACTGCACGCACGAGTTGCATTGCGCCTTCGACAATTATCTACACAATTATGTAGGGTCCTTACCAATGCATTTTTCACTTTATAGGATGCTTCCAAAATTTACTATCATGCATTAAAAAATGGTCCTCCTTTTCAAATAGATTGTTCCTTATGTGGCTATCGTGCCATGCCTTTTGGCACCGCTTCGGTACCATTTGATGGTATCTAGCCATAAACCTATGTTCTTCTAATTTTACTAGCATATCCAATCTATTCTGTAAACTGTTTTTTTTCTGCGATACACGAACTCTTCAATCTACCTCGAACTAGCTCTACTCGAAAAAAGAACCTCGATCATCGAACTCGAACTTCGATCTCGACCCTTTCAACTCCCTTACCCACAGAACACAGGGTTCCCACCTGGACTGGGCTTCTCGGCTTGGATACTCGGATACTCTGCTGGGCTGGAGACAGGACTGGGGCTGGGATACTCAGCTACTCTACTCGGCTGCTTGGCTACTCAACCTTGGCTAATAAACTGTGGCTGCTGCGCTATTCAACTGCTAGGCTAATCGGCCTAGCTGCCCCGAAGATACAATCTGCTTATACAATCCGCTTGACTACTTAACAGGGCTGGGATGAGCTGAGCTACCCCGAAGATACAATCCATAAGCTGCTCGTTCCACTGGATATATTGTAGGGTATACTACTGTTGATGGTACTGGATATGGATCCACAGCTTAAACAAAAGAATCTATGGTTCAACTGGATCGACTGATGCTGCCTATGTCTATGCCTATACCTATGCCTTAGCTTCTGGCTTAACCCCTGTAGGCTATGCTACTGTTGGTCCTGGTTCAAGGTAGCTACTGATGCGTATGGCTATTGATTTAAGGATATGAAACTAGGCAAAGTGAAGCTGCTACTGGTTTAACTGGATCACTCGCTTAATCAACTTACTCCACGGAATCAACAACATTAACAGGCTCTGCCCTACCCTAAAAGTGCTATCCTTATAATCCTAGTGGGATCCCAATGATCTAACTAACCCCATATTAATCATTCCAAAGAGTGTAGTCCTCCAAGCCTCTTTCCAGTCTCCCACTCATGGAGTTGCTTTACCCTCCTTATGATCCATGCTAATAGGTATGCGGTTATCTAATGGTATATATTCATGAGTAGTACTGTTTAGTATTTTTTTATGCTTAGTTAACTGTTAAGTTTAGTTTATTTGGTGATTTGCCTGATGTCTCTGTCGGGTCTGCTATGGGAAGTTTTTTTGGTTATTTAGGTACTTTCCTTATATGGAGTAGTCCCGGATCTTGCTAGGCATATTAAGATGGTGGAGCGCCCAAGGCGATCCTAATTTTGCATCCGGTATATTGCCTTGTTCTCCGGATCTAGGCTCCAGCATAAAGACACAAATTAGTGCTAAATACTTACTTTTTATTTTACGAGAGATAAATTACACGCTTCTTAAGTATAAGAATCTCATATTAGGGATGCATGGCTATATGAGAGATAATCCATTGGGAGGAAAGGCTCAAGGCTCTAAATAAGAGAATTGCCCTCGCCCAGGTGAATCTTGATCTAGATGAGCAGGTTGGGATGCTCCCGGCTAATGTCTTTGCTTCCTTCCTTGATGCTTATGGATAAAAAGATTTAGGGTCATAAACTCAAACTGGAACTCAATCTGCTTCATCTGGGCGAGGGTACTGGTTCTCATACATGAAGAGATGCCGTAAGGTATGGAATTGAGCGAGGTGCCGCCACCTTTACTTCTTATGTTGCGTATGCCGCTGGATCAACTAATGAAACGGGTGAATGTGCCTATGCCTATGTTACTTAAAAAGGTAAATTGAATCTGTGTTTAGATGCTATTTTATCTATTCCCACCCAACCGGAATCATTGACTGATCGACCTAGTGGGTGAGGAGCTAAAAGAAGGATATTTCTTTTATTACTGATGTGTCCTCCGAAGGGCCGAGCCATTACGGTTGTGCAGGGGGCCAACCAGTACATACTTTATAGTTAGATGCTTGTTCCTACAATTACGGGCATTTAGTACCCCACTAGGAGCTGTGGGGACCTTACTAACTGTGGGACCTCTCTTACGGTGGGAACTCTAGCTACATTCCACCATCTCCTTTACGAAATTGTATTGGATATCTATGTTCTTGGATAGTGCATGATACACGGGATTATTTTTGAAACCAGTGGCACTTTTAATATCACATCTAACATCCATTGGTCCCTAATTGAAACCAACATTATTACACAATATTTGTAGCCAAATTACTACTTGAAATCATGAGTAGTTTCCATGTACTCAACTTTAGTGTTGGATAGGGTCACCATTTACTGTTGCTTTTTCATTTCTCTTATTTCATGTTAAGCGACGTCGGGTCGACGTTTATGCTATGGTATCGACGCTTCTAAATGTGTGGTAGGAATGCAGACACGTCATCCAATGAAGTCAACGCAGCGATTATGATGTGGAAGCCGGGACCTGTGTTGAAAAAAAAAGGAGTTGCAGCGACGAGTCGGCAAGCCAGAGTTCAGACCTGTGGAGTAAGTAGCGCAGAGTTGCAGCAGCAGTCCTGAATGTGCGGCCGACCAACCTATGGTAAGAAAAGCATGGAGTTGTTCTGACCAGTATTTAGTTTGGCTGGGAGTTGCAGCAGCTCGACCTGGGATGCATTTGGCCGGGAGTTGCAGCACTTGGAGAGACAGCACCCATGTTAAAAATAGTCACGAGTTACAACACTGAGTTTTTTTTAGTTTCAAAAATGTAAAGTGTTACAGCAACTGCACAGTAACTTGAGTTCCAGCAGATCACAAACAATGATTGATGACTGGTACAGGCTTAATTTCTGATGAAGACATGGTAGAAATCTTCAAGTTTTATATAATCTTGCCAATTTGAAATATATTGGAGAGATAATTTAAGAATGATTTCTCTAAAATCTCTTCCACCACATCTCTTTTACAATGAACAAATAACCCATAACCAAAAAATGTAGAGCTAAATACACATTAAAACCACCATTCACATAGAATAACGCATAGAATAACACATAGTAGAGAATAATACTCCATGAGATTCCATTTACATATACAATAACACAAATTTCCAATCAATATTTTTATTCCATTAATAATTGTTAAGGAGAGATCCATTGAATAAGATCTGTTACAATTCCATATCAGATTGACCTTTAACTTCGTCCAAGTAAACATCTGAGTAATGAAGATCATAATTTGTATCCAACCCTTCAGAATCATTGTAAGGATTGTCCAAAAAAAACATCTGCAACATCTAGCGCTAAGTCATCATCAATATACTCATCCTCATCAAGATGTGACTCAATGACTGTCTGTTCAACTTGATTCCCTCCTTCGTCTAAGTACATTTCTCCCTCCATCTCTCCAGCTACATCTTATTCTTCTTGATCATGAACATCTTTATCTTCAGGAAAAGTATACTCTACGGGTCGTCCTCTTGGATCAAATCTAACAACAAATGACCAACCTGCTCTACCTGGTACCTCTTAAAATAATACCCGCTCACATTTACTTGGAAGTACATAGGGCTCTGTATTTGGCTCGTACCTATTAGTATTAATCATGGTAAATCCATTGCCATGATCAATAACCGTCCTTTCATCACCTTGCAGCAACAATCTGTACCACCTCACCTTAAATAGAACCACTTTGAAGGATTTTCAATCTAAATCCAATATGTCTTCCAAATATCCATAGTACCTCAAATCTTATGTGACCGGATGTCTATCACGAAATATTAGTAACCTGGAAAATCGTAGTTATACCACTATCACATGTTTTCCTCCTGTCATCCAACTGTTTGATGCGATATTTTCTGCCATTGCACCACATAGCCTTATGATGTTTCACCTGCATGCTAAACATGTAGTTGCATGCTAATTTCTATCACAGTGCCAATTGATATGCCTCTTTTATAAACTGCGCATTTTCTCATTTTGACTATCTTTTTCGCATATTGAGCGTATGATCGCTGGCTTTTCATCCACCTACGTATGATCGGTTTTAACCCACACGTATGAATAGTCCTTATTAACTCTTTTAGCACTTCTATTTTACGGAGGAGGGGCAGTCAAACGCGTGGAGGGGCTAACCAGGAGGGAGCCATAGAAGCCTAACCTAACCTACCATACTAAGCCTCACCTACGATATACTTACTTACGTCGATATACAATTGAGGGAGGGGCAATGGACATGTTTAGTAGCATAGGAAATCGATGTTGAGGAGTTGGAGGAGGAGTGGAGTCTTCCCCAAAAAGCCAACTGCTTATTTATGTTCAAGAGCGATATCCAGGCAGCGCAGCCCTGAGCGATATTGTGTTGTACCTTGAGTGATATAGAGGAGATCTCTACCAGCAGCACCAGTACCAGTGGGCTCCATATCCAGATGCAGCTCGAGCAGATGTTACAGCTTCACCAATTGACTTCATTGATCGAGTCAAAGCAACGGATCCAAAGACCCTATTGACCGAGAAACAATCTACGTATAGCATATCTAGTTGCAGAGTCAATTTAAGATCCTATTTATTCAGATCCAATCGAAGCAGATTCAGTAGAACGAGATCGATAGCCAGCAGCAATTGGGGTTGCACCGGTTCATCCATGAATTCACTTGATCCATGTCCAGTAACGGCTTTACCACTACCACCTCGCTCAGTTCCAGTTCTATAAGTTCCAAATCGAGTAACCAGCTTTTTTCTATTTATGAAGCAGACTTAGCGGACTCAGTTGATCCCACAAAAGCAAGGGTTTAATAACCAATCGCAGGGGCAGAGGCATCCTTTATAATTCTCGAAAGCCAGCACCTAACCCAATAGCAGCATTCCTTCTGGATCGAGAGCAAATATCAGTGCTAGCTTATATTTTCACCTAGGGTTTTAGGTTGTCATTTTGATAAATTGTCTCTCAAATCTATGACCCTATGTAAACAGTTACTAGTGGTTCCGGATCAACGGGTGAAAAAACTGCGGCTACTGGGTTTCGATCTGGAAGTGATGACGAGGATGCCAACTTAAACCGTATAAACCACTACTGATACTTGAGCTGCTGGGGGATCTTCTGCTGGTTCAGGATCAACAGATGAAATTGCTATTACTTGGATCTAGAGCTATATGTTAATAAACGTGAGCAGCGAGAATGAACGAGCGAGCCCTCGAATAACAGGGAAAGAAAGAAAGCAAGCAGACGGGGTCGGGAAAAAAAACATATAATAAAGAAATTGGTGCTGCTCTTGTTGATCTGAGCGTTAACACGTTCTTTTTTTAGTGGATTGTGTAGGCCGCAAGGGCTAGGAGGTCTAGATCGAAGCAGCAATCGGGCAGTTCAAAATCGAGAATCAATCGGTTGTATCTATTTCCTCCTTAAGTATCCTACCTGGCTCGCCTGATTAGGGGGAATTTGCATAAGTGTTTCGTCCCGTGGTGTGCTGTCAGTGTTGGTGAAGGTAATAGTGGGCTTTTCGGTGTTTTCACTGTTTCACTCTGGGGGCCTTATCTTCTCTCGACCAGTGATGTGGGCCTTATTACTCGGGTTTGTTAACGGGGGACTTCTCTTTAGCGTATGGTGCCAACTTGTTCACAATTGATATGGCATATGATATCCGGCTCTAATCTATGGCTCAGACTGGCCATGATATCTGGCATATGATATCTGGCTCTGACTGGCAAGGCCCGTTGGCTAGGCCCTCCTCTCCTAGCTAGGCCTCCTCTCCTAGCTAGGCCTGCTCGGCTAGGCTTTCTGTCTAGGCCTCCTCTCCAGGCTAGGCCTCCTGTCTCTCTGCAATGACTTTCGAGCTATGAAAAGGCTATCGACAATGAATCCTGTCAATGAACTGTCTCTCAGCACTGCCCTTAAGGCTCGGACTTCTCCTCCTGGGCACGTGGGAAAGATAACAGGTAACACACATAGAATCACCACCTTCGTGGGATGGGCGGGGTACTTCAAATTTGTATTTACTTTACGCTTACTAGCATTGTTGGATGAATGGAAGGAAGTTGATCGCACAGGAAAAACCATGGGTGCATGGGATCCTCAGAACTGCCTTCTTGAATTTAGTAACTACTCACAGAACTTATGAGATTTGATGGGATGGGGGAACTGAAAGCATCATACATAACATCATAACATCATGGGATAGGTAACTTAAAGCGTAATACGGGAATGTGTGGGCTGTCGGATTGGTTCCTGAAAGCGTGTATGCGTGGATGCTTGGATGGATGCGTGGATGAAGCGGGCGGGTAGTGCGGGCGAATTGGGAATTATTGTCCTGTATAGCAATCAGGTATAGCAATCAGTATAGAGGTAGAGCTGTCGCGGGTATAGCTATCGGTATTGTTCTCGGGCTATAGTGTTGTAGAATTCATTTCTGTTCGTGGGCAACCAATACACGTTTATTGCGGTCTTTTCGTGGGGCCCCACGTTCCTTCTCTGTTATCCATCAATAGAAAGAATCACTCACTATTGGAGTTTCATACGTGTGTCGAATTCCTCGTATCGTTTCTCAATGGATAATAGTAATTTCATTATAATCTTAATTGGCAGAAGCATGCATGATAGTTCTCAGACATACGAGTAAAACCATCCGCACTACAATGAATGGTGAACAGAAACGATTGATCGATAAGTCAGTCAACACACGATCGATGGTGAAAGAACAAGAGCTATCACACTATCATCGGAGGCTGAGTCATTGAGACCATGTCTGTCTGTCCACAAGCTGGGCATTCTCTTCTTTTACAAAAGTGCTAGCCGCGCCACTAACTCAAAACCTAAAAAAACTGTTGCTGATGCTGCTTGCCGAAGTAGGTCTCTTGCTTTATCATGCCCTGGAGACGAAGGAATAACTTGTTGCCACGGGTTGCTTGCTTGACCCTTTTCACCTTCATAAGCGATAAAGAAAGACCCCATCACGACATACCCTGGTCACCATGCCCCGTTCAACATAACACACGTATCCGAGAGAAGGTCTCCATCATGCCATACTCTATAGAGGAGAAGGAGTTCACTCATCGATCCAATGAACGATATTGATTTACCATGTGACCAACAGAATAATTACATTGAGCCATGCTTTTTAACATATGAGGAGCATATGAAAGAATCACTTACTATTGAGCCAAGCAGCCTTGTATCGTTTATTTTGCGGCAGCCCTTGTCCCCCTCCCCTCTAAATAAGTAACTTGGCGAGAGGCGCAGGAAATGAAACTTATTGGTTTTCGGACAAGTCATAAGGCGAGGCACATATCATATTTACTAGTAGTAGGCGAGGTAGCTGCCATTGCGAGGAAGCAGTAGTAATTATAGAGGCGAGGTAGCATATGATAATTAGGCTTGGAAGATATATTGGTCTTCGTCGATACGATAATTTACTAGCTCGGCTTGGGCTTCGCCCTTTATAATTATCCATAATTGCATGCTTTATTCAGGATCCTTTAACAATCTAATGCCCAAATCTGTTATGGAAAAGTTGGGACTTGAGATTACTAAACCCTATCACAATCATTACTCCTTTTATTCCAGAAAGGTCAAGTGTATAGGTCTTATTAAGGATCTTTTGGTAAGCCCAGCTACCTATGAAAAGCATTGTGATGGACATTGTGGTGGCAGACATTCCTGCAAACTATGGCATACTGTTTTCAAGATCATGGGTAATAAAGATAGGAGGTACATTGCAAATGGACATGGCATTTGCCACCATTCCTATTTTTTTATGGGGAGAAGAAGAGACTCTATCAGGAAACTAAACTCCAATATGTGGTTAGTAACAGTAAACATTCCAGCAATCACCCTGTGTATGATCCAGAAGACACCATGGGATGCTTTAATTTGTCTATTAGCCCTTATTTTGTTGAAGAGGATCTGTTCCCCTATGGTAGATTTTTTATTGATCCAAGGTCGTTCCCTAGATCTGGTACCGCTCTCTGCCTTAAGACCTGCTCTTTATTGGCACCGCCAGAACGGGTACCATGTGGCGGGGCGGGTGATTGGCACCACCTTATTACTTTCTTTCTGACTTTCCTTCCCTTTCTACTCCCTTATCTTTGCTTGCTCTGTTCTTGTTTTGAAAATGAAATATATGTTCGCTATGTATATTCTGTTGACCGAGCCAAAGCACATGTTTCTTACCAGCATCCTTTTCCGTTCCATGGCCTTGTCCTTCTCCATATGGATATCCTAATGCAGATCAAGACAAAGACCCAGTAAAACCAGCAATAGGATAAGCTTTTGCGATCATATGGTGTGTCGGCGTGGGGAGGGTAGCTTATACGCTCTGTTGATGGGGACTCGTTGACCTGCATAGCAGTTGTTAATAGTGTTGGGCCAGCTGCAGCTGTTCCATTAGCTAGTCTGCCACCCTATTATACGAGGTAATAAAGTGAAGTAACCCACAGACTGTTGCCTCTATTGATTCTTAATTAGTATCCTAAGAGGTGGTCTGCCCTTGCGCATTCATTCTTAGCTGTCTATGCTGTCAGTCCAGCCCATTCCATCCCCTTTATGATTAACTGTACCCAAAAGCAGGAGTTGGAAGTTGACCGAGTGGAAGCAGCATTTCTACCAATTCCATGTGAAGATTCCGAAGCGAAGAAAGCAAGGGTAGTGAGGGCGTTCGAGCCAGTTATAGTGATAGTTGTTCCACTCATTACAGAACTTGTTGAATAGCCTTAATTTACCGTTTAAAACACTATTTACTCCTAAGAGAAAATAGAGCAGTTGATTTCACTTATATTTTGTTCAAGACTGCAGGTAAATAGAAAGTCAAAGCATTTTGAAATCAATTCCAAAAGGGGTCTTTATCTAAATCTATAGCAAGCTCTGGATCTAGAGACTATTAAATTGGCTCTACCTCTGCTTTTAATGGATCCTGCAAAAGTTAATTAGAGCTCGGGGGCTCTTGTTTTACCAAAAAGGGAGCATCTTGCAATGGCAATGGATTCATGCATCTCGTAATGGATCTTGCCTGCAATAGTAAGTGAATTAGAGAGAGCCCGGGGCTCTGGTTCGAACCGCCCAAAGCGATACTTACATCCTTCCTTCGCTGCTCATTAATTACCAGCCAGCCCAAGGAAGCCTGTCCAATCAATCACTAAGTTCAGTGAGCAAGTATCTAAGCTCAAAGTGCCCACCCAAGCAATCCCGTGAATATCCAAAGTCAATGTAAGTTAGCAAGTTTATCAAGGTTCTTCGTTAATACGCCCGCCAGGTTGTGCATTAGTAGCTGTCGGACATAAAGGTTATGCAGTAGGCATTGGTAATACGACCGGTATAAGTGCCCAGCCACGTCTCATAACTAAGTTTGGAACTAAGTTTTATAAGGTAAGTTTAAGAGTCCATTAACAGGATAGGTTGGGGGTTGGTAGCAAGAGGTTGTTGCACTTACATTTATTGAGTAGGCTTAATAAGTAAATACAAATGCTGAAAGTGCCTACCCAAGCACGATTAAATCAAAGGGTAGTATAGTAGCAGCACGAGCAGTTGAAATAGCACTAGCATCAGTAGCAAGGGCAGTTGAATAAGCACCAGAGCCAAGTAGCAAAGGTAGCAACAGTTTACTCAGCAGCTTATGCAGTTGATTCTTATCTTTATTTTAATAAGTGCTGGGGGGTACCCCCGCCTACGCAGCCTTATAGTTTAGAGATCAATATCGAGATAAAGACCCAGCTTACCTTAGTACGGTTCCATTTCTTCCGGCTCCAAAGCCAGGTTATGACTTTCGTAAGCGAGCTGAAGATCCAGAATATTCCGCAGTAAATGAAGTTTTTTATTCCGCTGAAGCACCAGTAGTACCAGCAGCATAAGAGCTAGTAGCAGCTAAGGTAGCATCATAAGTAAAGGCGGCTATAAAATAGCCAGTTTTAAGCACACGTTGAAGCACCAGCAGATAAAGAGGCATAGACACAATAGCTGAGCTAGAAGTAGATGCGCTAAACGAACAACAAAACACTCGTATTGATTCGACCTAGCCAGCCCTCCATATGTTGAGTAACGCGGTCCACGCCCTCTACCATCGGTTTGTACCACACCTTGTTTACTCGGGCTGGCCATCTGGCTGACTATCTCTCAAGTAGTCAATGGCGCCTTAAGCATACATATTCCGAGAGTGGAGCGAGAGGACGCCTACTACTTTCCACCCACCCCTCGATGATTCTACACCCTTACCCTTCGATGATTCTACACCCATTTTTGCTCTTTAAGTTAAGTACTGGTTATTCTTTCAGGAAGCGAGCAACTCAAGTTCCTCTCCAACTGTCTTAGTGTGTGCCGTAACACGCTAACTCACCCACTAACGGCTGCCTACCTTAGTTCGCGCAATCAATCAAGGAAAAGACCTGAAAAACAGTTATACATTGAGCCAATCTTTATATATGTAATTACGCTTTGTATATTTTACGAGTTAAGACTAGCTTCCCTTCGGCTGCCTCGATCAGACTAGCTGTCCTCGGCCTGGGGTTTGCATAGATACTTCTTTCCCTTTTTCATCTGTTTGTCGGTGAAAAACAATTGTGCCAGATCCAAACTCAAAGCGGGCTGTTTATTC